>WURV02207265.1:0-11264 GCA_011762755.2 Epimenia babai
AACAAATTGTTAATGTCGGTGATAAGAACGTAACTTATGGCGACCAAGATAATGTGAACGATACTCAACAAATTGTTAATGTCGGTGATAAGAACGTAACTTATGGCGACCAAGATAATGTGAACGATACTCAACAAATTGTTCATGTCGGTGATAAGAACGTAACTTATGGCGACCAAGATAATGTGAACGATACTCAACAAATTGTTGATGTCGATGATAATGACGTAAATTATGATGATAGAGACGATGACAACGACGTGAACAATATTCAGTAAATTTTTAATGTCGTTGATGACGACACGACGATGGTAAATACTACACAAGGATTATCGCAGTATGTGGATAAGGCATAAAAACCCCCACTTTTTGGTGCTGTCAAATTAATGAAATATGTTACATGCTACTCGGTGTATACTAAGTATCTTTAGATAATTTTTAGTTCACACACTACCTGAAATAGCTAACACATAGATTCACAGCAATCTCTGAAGACGCGTATTGCCGCTTTTTTGGTTAATTCCCTTCAACCTGGCCGATGGCTCACGTGCCTAATTTACCAGTGGGCTTTTTCGCATTTATTCGAATAATGTAGCGAATGAACCCTAGATAGGCTATATGGATAACAAGATATAGATAACTAATCTAAACGATTGTATCTCTCGGATTAATGCCGAAGGGATTCATCCGTTATATTCAGCCTCAGCTTGTCACATAATCGATAACCCCGTCCATTGATGTGAGATAACGTATAAAACGTTCTATCAGTTAATATACCCGCTCTTTCTAGGCACTTACGGGATCACCATACCAGATGGTGTGGACAGATCGTAGGATTACTATCTCATTCCTCATTCATGTCCAACTGACAATGCTGATCGTCTAATTCTTGTTAGTTCTCAGTTTCTCACTACGTCTAGTCTATATAGTTTCCTTTTTTGAAATGCACATGTCAAGGAATTATTTTTTCGACAAATCCTTAATATATAACGATACGTAGCCATCAAAACCGCATCGATATGAAGTATTTAGGTCTACATCAGGTCTGGGTAAACTGCGAGAAGAAATGGGCAATTTGAGGATAGTAGCCACCAAAAATAAAGGGCGATAACCCGGATTCATTATCATTTTATCGATATCAGGAGAGTTTGAATTATTACCATACTTTTAATAAATATTCCCCATCTCTTTGATACTTATAATCTATTATGCAAATAATAGACTCGAGGGCCACTTGTACCATTGTATTCGACGACGGGCCGCATTTTAAATATACCGCCATATCTCTTCCACCATATATATTCCAAATAGTCAGAAGTAGTCAAAAATAAAGGGGACAGTGAATAATAAGATTTAAATAACATTTTTGAGATGAAATGTACAATTCTTCATGCTACGACAATTCTAACATTGACAATTGTTATTGTGTACAATAATACAAAGCGCTGGCGCGGCTGCTGAGCCTGTTGCCTATGACAATGTACACAACTTTGAAGTCTACGCTTCGACTACACTTTTGCACGTCTTTTGTACATGAATTTATTTAAATGATTCTTGTATTCTTGTATAATTTTTCAAATCGTCAACACTTCTCCGTTTTCGACAAAGAACTTTGTCATTGTAAACTCGTCAAAAGAAATCATGTAGGTTCCAAATTTTTGGGTGTAAGTCACGTGAATGTGCTAACCAATGGAATGAACTTCTCAACCAATACCACCCCAACGATGACATCGGGCGGGTTTGCTCTTTGCCTTTATGTTCGCACTAACCAGTCCATATGATAGTTATACGGAAAACCGTTGTAATGATTCGACACAAATCTATTTCGCCTACTATCTACGTACTTTTTGACCACCCTGTACATACAGCTGAGTGACAATACTTTATAAACCATTTATTATTTCTCGTAACAGCAGGTCCTCCAGGCTATGACCTCGTATAAACCAGATGAATTAACTTCCAACCTATAATACCTCTCACCTTTCGCGAATGTTTCGCGTAACCATCAAACTGCGTGTTCACCAAACGCGTTTCGCGCAACCAGTCTCTCGATTTTATACTCGCTTTGTTCACGTATCTATAAATAAGGCCGCCTTAAGGCGACGCCTCGAACAATAGAATAGAACTAGTCGAGAAATTTGTTAATTTGCATAATTATCTGGTGTGGTCTTGAATAAATATTAACGCACGTTCACAAAAGTTATAGCCACCCGACACGGCGGTTTAAATGTTTTGTTCAAACATTGTGTAAAATGCTTAGTGCTTTGAGATACGATCAGACGAATGTCGTGCTTATACCAATATTTGTTATATAAATGTAAAATGTAGGCGAGATTGTTGACCGAGTATAACCATACGATCATATCAGTTTGTAGATATACTGTATGTGTGTCATAATGTAAAGTGGTACAATAAAACTGTATGATTTTATAATTCCTGCGCGTCGTCTTCCAGGTATCGTCAATAACTGGGTAAGGTAAACCGTTTTGCGTTATCACGTCTCATCTCGAGATAGATAAGTTCGTGGTGGGCGGGGTAGGACGCCGTGGACGCGCGGTAACAGATATCGGCCAATTATCGGTATCGTATTATCAGGCTCTCAATGCGGATATGTTAGTTTAATAAAAGATTGGGGAGATAAGATGACAGAACGCGCATGTCCGGACATCTAAGACTTCTATCTTTGCGTGGTCTGCACTCAACTATGGGAGTATATCTTATTTTTATTTGCGAAAACCATAACTGAATAGTGAAGTTTAAATAGTTTATTTAATTCCTATACTACAATAGCCTTGATTGCAGGTCATGTGCTAGCGATATTATTTGTGGATTTGATGCGAGACTCAGAATTTATGACACACGGTAGAATATTCATAATGTAGACTAGATACATAATGGTAAGAAATAGCCACTGGTTTTGCCGTTCGAGGATGAGAACTCGATATCTAGTGGCGTCTATTAGCGTTAGCTTAACCGTGATTTTGCTGGTGAGTTGGAATTCTGGACTTCCCTCGCTGACTTCGAAATCGCGGTTTTTCCCCGGGGTACCGGTATCTTACATCGGCGCCGTCCCAGTCGAAGGCAGTGACGAGGGATTCGCTCACCTGCAGTTCCCTCGAAGAGACCTCGACAAGAGTAACTACACGAGCGGAGACGATCTCTCTAAAGACGTTACGAAATTCTCGCCGAAAAACGTCGCCGAAAACGTGCAGCAGTTACAGGAACAACGTCGAACCGAACCTACGCGGTTCCAACCAACCGAAGACACCCGAGAACGTATATCGCGATTATACCGGAAGGCTGTGTTACCGCAAGGAGTCGACCTACTACAGCTCAATAAACATTACTCAGCTACAGAGCGCTGGCCATTCCATCACAGACGGGGTAGACCTCTAGCAGCCTTTCGCCAATATCAAAGATTGTGAGTACATATCGACATGCGTTTGAGATTATCGTAAGTTCGCCCCATCGTGGTAATTACATGGTAAGAATTTTATGTACCTTTTGTATTTTATTCGATTAAGTGGGAGCATAATATTTCGTACGTCATGAATACTTATTCATCTGCCAGCTCGTTGCATCTGACAACATATACTTTATATAGTGAAACTCACGTCCACGTCTATATGTCAGTATGCGTGGTAGCCATAACAGAGGAAGATTGGATTCGTTCAGTCGTCGATTGTGGCTGGTTATAGGTACATGATGGCAAGATGAAGTCTCATTGTGTTCACCTGGTGCTACTTGCCTAAAATACAGAACAAAGTCCACCTTCTCAGCTCAGTTGGTAGAGGACCGAAGCACTGTCGTGTTCGGTTTACGCCGATTTTTTCTGAGTATGTATCTGCAGTCGTTGGAATGCACCGTCCGCTTCGTCACGTCTCTGCCAACGAGGACATCACGACCCAGCAAAAATAATGATGATTCGTGCATGACGGTAACCAAGCATGCGTACTATTGTCTCACATGTAAACGAGCGAGTACCGTGGCACTATTCCAGCTTAATTTACATAGTGAATATAGTATAATATTCTGCCTTGTTACTATCGCCATCATTTGTGAAAGTTAAAACTTTCATTGCATTTATGTATTTGACGATTTTTAAATCCCCGGTGTGGGCATCGTATGTAACTCACACCCGTATCAAAAACGGCTCAAATCGCGTGAAATAGAAGTTTATAATTATCCGAGATTCTTTTGGGTCATGTATCTATCTCCTATAGTCCTAAATTATAAATCAGTGATTATGATGACGACGACGATGACGACGACGGTGATGATGATAATGATAATGATCGTTTCAGAAAATTCGTCAAGAACTGGGAGCGTTTCCACCTCGGTATTCACGAGTTCTCACTGTATGACCCGGATGAGGATTATATCAACGGACTCATTTCTGATATTCAGAGAGAAAAGATCACAAAAGTCGGTACGAACAAAATTCATATTTATTTCTCTCGTAAAAATTGAACACGGTATATGGTGACAACACATTATTTGAATTTCACTATATTTCGCATCTTATCTCAAGCGAATGTGGCGTTGAATAGTATGTGGCGTAATACTTCCTCTCGGAATAAAACTGTAACTTTAGACTTGCTAAGACAGACACGACAGTAACGACAACTAACTCTTGCCATGTTTATGCTTTTTAAGTTATGAAGAAAGGCGGTACCCAGCTGAAACTCGTCGTGACGTTTGCTGACGAAAGCCAGGCGCTCTTGAAACCCATGCGGTAGGGCAGCGGTCGTCATACGTTCATTTAGGAACCATGCGGCTTTCCGTAGCACTCAAAACCCCATCCATTCATATCTAGATACGATGCGTAACGTTCCCTTGTGTGGTATATCGTCAGAGTGTACGGTGATGACCCCATCGACCGAAAACGAGGATACTTTACATATATTTACATTGCTAAATTCTTGCGGTGTGTTATAAGATAGTTTGAATCCTTGAAATCGCCCATATTTCATTGTGAATACATATTTCCACGAACAGTTGATGCGCGAAATAGGGTTCACGCCTCGGTTAGCCTATATAAAACTAGATAATGCTTGTAGAATACGTTTAGTTACTGTAAAAATCTGCCAAGTAGTTCGTGGACTATTTATGTCATGATCATCTTTTTTGGGGTCGGCGGGGTCACTGTACCTATACCACACATGGCTACCTCTGCGCCTTGACATCATGTGCTTGCTGATCATCATCTGCTTGGTGATATTATAGTTATATTTTAATCGATTCATCCCTCTGATAATATTGTTACTCTAACGATAATCTAGGGTGTTCCTATATTGTGGTCACGATCTGTGAAAATCTCTCAAATTTGAGAAAACGATTCAAGCTCCAGAGACATTGCGACTCCAGCGGTAAATCCCGACCGTTGAGTCCATAGATGAATACACGTTACATGCGAACCTAGGTTTAAGTGACTACGTTATCTGCGTTTAAATCAGTTTGTGTATTAGCCGTCCAATGAAAAATATATATTATGAAAAGTACAATACCCCACATACCATATATTTCCGAGCCAGATAGTTTGCGGTAATTTTCTTCGGTGTGACCTTGCCTGCTGTAGCGGTAACCGGGGAGGGCAGTTACAGTGTATCACAGTAGGGCACATCCACAAAAGCGAAACGGTGTTTGCGTCTACATAGAATACAATCATATCTTTTGGCACATATCCCGTACACAGCACATTGAATCATGATAACTAAATACTTTTAACAGCTACGACAGAACATACGAGACCCCACCCAATCACTTCTATTTCTCCGACTTCGAGCGGCACAATGCTGAAATCGCAGCTTACCATGTCGATAGGTAGGTCAACTCCAGCTATGGAGGGGGGGGGGGGGCAACCACACACCATTTCTGTTTATATAATACCTTTTAATAGAATAATCTTGTTAATAATACTATCAATTTTTTATTTATGTACAGTTATTGTTACAGTTATTGTTTACCAGTGATTGTCTCCAGTCGCATGTTCTTGGTTTGGTTTGATACCTAATCTGTAAACACAGAGTCTTTTAATTTTTCGAGACTCTATCTTGATTGTCGTTTGTCAAACAATTACCAAACCGATCGGTCCATCAATCAATCAATCAATCACAAATAAGTTTAATAATTCCTCAACCGTCTCCACTTCCATCATATACTAATATACGCATGCGTACTGTCAGAGTGATGGGATTCTATCGTTCTCCACCCGTCGTCGGCAGAAAAGTCAACATCACGTCGGAACTGCGTAAACACGCCGACAAAGCCTTCGCCAAGACAATCTTTGTATCTCCAGGTATCCAGATAACCACTTTCGAAATGACACATACAGTATAAAACAACATATCATATTGTCAAATCTCTATGCGAGGAATATGCTTATGAAAGTACGGTATATATATTTTTATTGTCTTATTTTAAAGCACAAAGGCGTAATATAAACAATAAAGGAGGACTCACGGGGGTTGGGAGGTTGGCAGCTCTATAAAAAGCGCCGGTAAACCACTAGCAAATTTACTTTCCCAGTACGTATTAATTTTCGATGCCACAAAGAAATTTCACCGGGACTTATGTGTAGCAAAGTCGATCAGAGCATTCTGGATAAAGGATACACGGGAAAAACGGCATTGCCCGGATTCTGGTTAGGAGCTGGCGCTCTACCACTGAGCTATCCGGTTACCGTTGCTATGTTTATATAACTTCAACGATCTGAAATGAGTATATCATTTAAGCAGAGTCATTACTCTACCTGCTAATAACCCTTAAGGTAAATAAAACCCAGAATTATCTATGTCAGTAGTGCAAGTCTTCGTTCAATTTCTCTCTACTATATAACCTACAATCATATATTATAAGACATGTTACAAGCGATATCGCGAAGATATGCTAGCGATAAAACCATTGATTGTAATGTGATGTATTTGTATTTTTAGTTAATATTATGGACTGTTGTAGATTGTCCTCAATACTAAAATTATTAATCCCTTCGATATATTCTATGTAATTCTATATACATAGTTTAAATTCTTCGAATCATATTTTAAATAATGTCTAAATATAATCCCAATGTATTATCTTATTTTAATATATTTTTCATCATTTCATTTTACCCAATCTAATTTTCATTCAGATGTAATATTTTATTATTTACTATGCATTATATTTATTCTAATTTATTATTTTTAATTTAATGTATTATTTTATTATAATGTATTATTTTATAATTAGTTTTTGTGTGGTTCTAATGTTTTATTCCTATTATAATGCGTTATTTTAATATATTTTTAGGACCCTGAACGGGCTATTAATGACGTTAAATACGTTAAATGTTAACTGATCGTGATTTCCAACCGATGTCACCAGCCGAGAATGTCTGCTTCACGGGCGTGTGTTCGTACTACTGCGACACGGGACACGCGTTCTGCGGTCGACCCGACATAATCGAGGGGTCATTCGCGGCCTTCCTCCCGTCGCTCGCATTAGCGAGCCGCGTCACGTATCGTAATCCCTGGCGTCGCTCGTACAGCAAGCACAAGCAGGCGGATTGGGAGATCCATAAGGATTATTGCGATACCGTGAAGAATATCTCGCTGTATCGTGGGACGAAACGAATGCTCGATCTTATGGACCTCACCATTTACGACTTCATTATAGGTTAAGTATATCATACAACGAGATCAGATAACGCCTTGAGTGAGTGAGCCTTTAATAATCAATAAGGTGTTAGCTTTCCGTTCGTATTTTGCAATATGATCTCTCTACCCCCGCAATAAAAACCTTTGAAAGATTTGTTATGCCTATCAAGTCCTCAACTTGTTATCAGTCGTGTCACTGACGTTCACAAATCAACCTATCGATCAACCCCCTTGCCCCGCCCATATTTTTCATAACAAGAAATGGTACTGGTATTTTATCACATAACTCTATGTCTGTGAGATATACAAAGAATCAAAATATCGCCGTATACACCATAAAATCGGCATAATATATACAGCATATCCAAACTTCGCCGAGTTACCAATGCGCGCTTTCATTGCACGTTCGTATTGTGTGTCGACTTGGCACGTTTCAACAGAACGTTTTTCACTGTGTATAGGTAACATGGATCGACATCATTACGAAGTTTTTCCCGAATGGGGTAACGACAGCTTTATAGTACACCTCGACCACGGACGATCGTGAGTGGTTCCGTTTTACATCGCTCATGTATGGCGGGGGTGGGGTGGAATTCTGTAGTTTGTGTCACATAAACTCGTAAACACCCTCACCTTGCGTGTTTCTTTATATACCCAGTCTATGTAGTAAAATTCCAATTACTATGTGTTCTTAAGTTGTTAAATTCCAATATACACCGGAGAAAGTCCGTTTTCGTATGTTTCAATTTGTAGAGCAAATTGTCATTTCGAGGTCATGGATTCGGGCATTGCTCTAGGGAAATCGTACTTCCATTTTTTCTCAAGTTTTTCATCGTTCTCTATGAGAAGAAACGCTGCTGAAGGAGTTAGTGAAATGGGGATGTCATAGTGAATGGGTATGAATTATGGCGCAGAAAGCCGGACAGAGGTCAATGCTACAGACTGATAGGATGACACGGGCCTTTGGTGCACTTTCGAAGTGCACTGATGACGTCACACCGTGAGCAGAAACATGATTTGAGGAATACCACTCAAGTGGGAGATAAATCATGCTGCCATACCCTTTTCGTTGCAGTATTTCTCTTTTATTTTCATGTAATTAAATATAATGATGCTATTAAAATCATTTTTAGATTCGGGCGCGTCTCCCATGACGAGATCACTATACTCACACCCATCCGCCAGTGCTGTCTCGTACGCCGCACGACATTCCTCAAACTTATCTCGTTCCACTACGGCCCAACGCACCTCGGTGACGCATTAAGACGCTCCCTCGTTAGAGACCGGTTATCTCCCATTCTAGTCGACGGCCACTTCGAGGCGGTGGACAGGCGAGTTGCCAAGGTACTCGTCGCTATAGCGACATGCGTCGACAGCGCCCGCTCGCCTGCCGAGGTTGTCGTAGACGACGGGTTTTGATGGCGTGAGGAACACATCTTTTTCTATGTTAATACTCGAAACAATGTCAAAAACTGCAACCTGGAAATCATTCTGCTGCTGCAATGCGGTGCGCACTCACACCACAAAGAGTATTCTGTTTTATATATTCTCTGTGTGTGTGTGTCTCTGTGTATGTGTGTGTGTTTTGTGTCATGTCACGAAACGTAACCGTACAGGAACACTTTCAACGTGTTTACGGCATTCCGACTTGTTTTTACATATTATTTGCCTTGGAAAACACGCCATTCCCGGGATTGAATGAGCCACGATTTTCGTCGTTTGAATACGATGTTGTATGTGATTGGTTGCTGGTCGCCACACCGTGATGTCATCAGGATGTCACGGGCTTTACCACTTTACCGAGTTGTTACCAAAGATTGTCTTTCGTGTCCGGGAAGACGCGATGAACTACTAACGTATTTACGGGACCACAATGTGTGTAATGTATACCATATCACTCACCTAGTTGAAGCATTCATTCCCCTGTCGTTTATTTATACGTTTGTGAAATAAATTATTACACATCGTGTAGAATTAAGTGCATATTATTCTGATACTATATACTGTGATAGTATATATAAGTGTGATAATTTTCATTTTTTCGCGTACTTAAAATGTTTACAGTGTTATCAGATAATTTAGCTACCAAAAGAATCGATTTCCGTATTTTATCAATTAACTGAGCTCCCAGAAGAAGCGATATACGCATTTTATCTAGCAACTCAGCTACCTGAAGACTCGCTGTCCGTATTCTTGGTTGTGTAAAAAAGGAAAGTTTTCAACCTGAGGCATTTTGGGGGCAAAAGCGCCTCGTGTCTGCCCATGGCTTCTGGGTTACTTGCTATTTTGGTTATGATAGAACTTTGTCCTCTAACGCATCTGCGTGTCGCTTTCCTTTTAGTGGTGTCTATGGCGACTACCTGTTCGCTCTCTCGCCATCTTGCTGTAAATAACCATCAACTATCAATACAATTAAATTTTATTTCCTCAATGCCCTTTCGCCTCTACGATAAATACATCACACCAGTTGGCTTTATACACTCTAATTTACAAAATATATACACATATACTTATACGTATGTACCTAGGCATACACATATATACATATACATACATACATTAAGATTATTTATAATGTAGTCGTGTCTTCCTTTGATCAGTGGCTCCCTATCACAAATGGTTTGGGAAAGAAAATGACAGCGAATGGACAAGGTGAAATTCAAATATCCCCTTCCTATATACTTGGAGTGTACGACATATATGGGTTATTTATTAGCATTTGGAACAAGTGCCTTATATGGACATAGTGCCCAAATTCTGTGTATTCCACGTTGGTGTTTTTCCTAGGAATGAGGCTAATCCATTGGTGGTGTGAATGTCACAGCATTCTTAGGCTCGTTTTGTGAAGGGTCAGTAAGATAATCTTAGTCTATTGCTATATACGTTCGCATCCCCCCTCCCCACGCACGCAAAAAATAGGCAGCGGACAGCCAAGTTGGTAGAGCTCCGGTTCAAGGACCAGAGTTCGAATTCCAGGCAGTAGAAAATGTGTTGTTGTTGTATCTACGAGAAAGATACTTTATTCTATTTGCTCTCGTCGGCTCAGCCATAAGAAGGTACCTATGAAAGTTAGTGGTGGCAACAAATATTACTATGTTCTGGTGGAGTAAATTGTTGAGGGTTTTTCTCGCTCTTCGTATGGTACTGCCTTGTATAACCGTGTTATACATCGTCATTGGTCAAGCTGCTTTTCCGTGCGATATATTTATATAACACCTTTACACAAAAGCAGAAACTTTATGGCGTTAGAACTTCCGAGCAGTATTATATTTTCGACTTATATCTATAACGCAATTTCGGTTAAAGTCGAAAATGTGTTAGCTATCCAGTTTTTCATTATAGCTTATTCAGAAGCCATAATTACATGGTATTCTTTATACTCCTTGCATTTCTATTTAGTCATAGTCACCATAAATTTGCATAGTCTTTAATAATTGATTGCCATGTGTTGGAAGGGAACTAGAAATGAAAATAGAATTTAATTCATTTAACGGTTGTGTTAGGCTATGATTTAACTTATAGGTACATCCTATTGTGTGAGGCAATCAAATTATTTATCACGCGAAATGTATATAGGCGCTTTAGAGACATTGGAAGGGAACTAGAAATCAAAATAGAATTTTAATT
>WURV02207276.1:0-26332 GCA_011762755.2 Epimenia babai
ACACGAAAGGGTGTGTGGGTCGTAACCACAATTAAAACAGTATTTTGTATAATAACAGGTATTCACAGATGTATCACATGTTGAATTTATGACGATAGTTCCAGTTTATCTACGATGTTGTTTTTTCGTGATATTAGAGTTATTCGGGTGCTCGCGGGAAGCTTTAGCGTTATCCTTGATGTCTTTAGGGCGCATTTTTGTGGTTTTCTTACCGGGGCCACATAGAGGATGCTGGTAAGAGTCGTAATCCCGCATGGCAATAATGAGATATACTGGTATAGTATTCTTTATAACCAATCCTTATGTATCAAGTTTTATACCAGTATTTTTCGCAAATAAAATCTAGTAAAAGATGTTTTGAATACGCACATTGTCCGGTATACGAAATTTCAATGCAGATCGTAACATGCCTTACAGACTAACAAAATGTGTTCTGATCACAAAAATAACAATAGCGAGGTTTGTGTGTTTACATGGTCGTAATATATCATTATTTGACTAGCCGGGTATTTTGTTACGATTGCTGTTAACGGAATAGCCTGTCATAGAATGCGCTCTTCGCCTCGGTAAACGCAGTTGTTATAAATGACAAACCCGGATATGAAAAACAGTCGCTCTTACGGGACTCCAAACAGACGTCTATGAGCAGCACTGAGTGAGATATGTAAAAATTTCTGTTAGTTTCTAATAAAATGAAGTCAACCAGAAGGAATTTACTTGAAATCTTTACTTGGTTATCTGCGTATTTACTTTATATGTGACATGAATTATCCGTTGCGGCACAGACAACTGTCCAATGCGCTCGATATCGTCGTAAAGACATTCAGCAAAGACGCGAAGGGCAGCCCGCCAGGAACGGGTTAACCACAAGAAACTTAATCGTTAAACAGTTATGACGGTTTCGGAATGTACCACACACGCTTGTTGTACGGTTCCTTCAGATCTCTCGTGTCTGTAGTCAATTAGAGGAGATTAACCGGTATTATCATACACCGTATTTACATGACAATCAAGAGCTATGAAGGTTTAAGACCACGAGATCCTACCATTCAATAAGTATCGTGTCATAAACAGACACGAGGTTAAGTTGTCAGTTTATTTGTCTGTTATAATTCTAGCTATAACGGTTACCTATTCTCGATAGTGCTATATCGTTGACTGCCAGCAATGACATTCAACAGATCAACCAGCCCAAAACGGAATAGTTTTCCATTTGTTTACAATGGGTTTTCCTCATTGTTATGGACTAAATGCTATAGACACGATAGCCTGTATGTTCGATTATAATAGCGTGTTATATTTCATGCAGTATACAGCAGGCTTGATAAAATGTCCTTATAGAACCTCCACGATTATGTGCCTTTGGATTTATTATCTAGTACGGCAACGAGGTCACCGTCAAAATATTCCAAACAGCGAATATCGTGTCTATAACCGATATTCGACAAAAACGATGTCGTTAGCATTTCACAGTATTAGGCTATGGTGTTTCGTACAAGAAACACGATTTAACACGTCTGGTGATTATTTAAGACCAATGAAGCAAATCTCATTCTCTAATATCGAAAATTCGTTTTTAATTTCTCAGTTAAAAAGACTTCCTTTTCTTTTGTTTCTGATAAAAAAATCCGCTAATAGTGAGAATTTGCGGTCTTTGTAGCCTTTTTCTGAAGAACAATTTCATTTCCAGGAGGCATAGTATTTTTTGTATAAAGAGTTGGTCGTATATAACACGATCTAGGCCATCTGTTTTTTATCAGCGTTTTTTTCGAGCTTCCCGTGAAATTTCGAGCAAATCCGAGCAAAACCTTTCTTTCTTTGTAAAATCGTTCGTAGACGGAGGGTCAAACAAAGCCATCTTTGAAGAAGGTGGAAATGTTTGCCACGACTCCCTAATCATCGATCTGGTGCTCGACCTCCGTTACGTCAACAAAAATGCATCGTTAGCCGAATGGCTACAACGGGACAGGTCGGGGCTACATGCTGGGGTCAGATCCGCTAAACCGACACGAACCGCGTAGATTCGGATAAATACATCACCCAGTGACTAATAAAACTCAAATCTACCCCAACCGACGCGTCGAAGATGCTCATTAAAATACTGGTTCTGTAGCTGTATATGAAATTCGTATAAAAGATCCCTTAGCGTTTATGAGTTGTTTATCGCTGTTTGGCGTCCGATCATGCGTTGTACTAAAGCGTATTACACCGCGAGGGCGGCGACGGTGGGAGCCGGGGCGAACCGCGGAGCCTTGATGTGGTTATAAAAAAGCCACCCGGACGGGTCGGAAATGATGATTTCTTGATGGCGTTTGATTGGTTTACCGTCTCAGTTTACCGTTTTCCCTTTGCTTCGTGTTGTCGTCCGAATTCAGTTAAGGAGAACGACGATTGAAACAACGCTTTGGAACAGTACTCCTTGTTAGGATACTGCTCGTTGTATCCAGTACGTGCATTGCAAGGATAAACATAGCTTTTCTCCCGGCGGAACGAAGCAGAACTGAGGTTCATGGATGTGATTATTTACTGCTAAAAGCAGAATTGGGGCTCATCGATGTAAGTGCAAAGGTTCTCGATGTTTACGCAGTATAGGTCGGGCGCGAAAACCGCGTGATCCATAACAACGCGGTGTTAACATCCCCGAATGGTCATGCACGGTGAAAATGTGTTTGTACGTAGCAACAATTTAAGTTGAGAGGCAGCAAAACACTTAAGTCCGCCTCGCACGAGGGACGGTTGCTTCAACGCGTTGCTCATTCGAGTTCCTTCAACTATGTGGCGACTTGTACGCGCCCTCACACGAACCGACGCGAGAGGCAACAAACCGACACGAGAGATAACTCCGTCTGTACGTCAATAGCTGTCATAAAATGTCGGCCCGTAGTCATCAAAACATACGCAAACGCAACAGTATTCTTATCGTTGCTGCTTATTTCAGAAAGAAATCACGTAGACGATGAACTAGTTCATGTAGGGTCGCCCCGATATTACGAAAGCGTCACGTGTTGTGTGCCTTCCACTCGCTCGTTTGGCGAGTATAGGGATGAAAATGGACTGTTAATGAACGTTGTTCACCATTTTTAACAAATTACGTGATGACGTGAGATGATATCATGTGATATAAAACACCAATTTCATTGGTTGGGGTTATGAACTGGCGACTTGAAGCGATCAACCTTACAACGCTAATGGGAACATGCTTTTATTTCAATATCGTCTCTTTGATCGCCCGTTGAAAGGTTGAAAGTTCGATCGCCAGTTCAGTACAGGCAACTTTTGAACTAGTTGAAGCAACCGTCGCCTCGCGAGAGGCCGGCTTACGCAAAAAATCAGCGCTTCCTGCGGGAACAGGATCCGCGACCTAGAAAAGAACGACCTGGTGCTTTCTCAGCTGAGCCACGAGGCAGACTTTCTGGTGTTTACATTTAGAAATATTTACCGTTAGAAACACTGATTTTCAGTCGATCGCTGCAGGTTAGAGATTATCTTTGTATATATACTGTAGCTGGTTTCATCAAGGTATTTGCATCCATAGGGTCGATCATTGCAGGTAACAGATGAGATTCTTGATTCACGAACGGGGGATTCACATATAACACGCAATAACTTTGTTCAAATAGTCCGATGTGGGGAAAAAAGCATTTGAGGATTCGTTTGAAATTATTTCTTCAGCACTCATATTAAAATAAGTTGAACGTAAAAGTGATATTTTCAAATTGGGTAAATTGATAAAACAAGGCGCACAGCCAAAAGGATCGTGAAATTGTCGAATATCAATATTAAGAAGTTTCCTGATAAATATTGGAACCTTCTGTTGCTATAGACAGATATGGAGTCGGAGTTGTACATGTGATTGTATACACAATGTTGGTACGATTGAGAAGAATGGCCTTATGTGATACTATATTCATTAAATCCAATTTTTTAGGATAATTATTATTTAAGAAGTCATTAGATTGAAAGCCACGCGACGATAAACAGTTGATAAAAATTACCCGATTAACCAATTTCCGCATGGTCGCGGGAAAGGACTTTTTGCACTGGGATCCATTAGAAAAACTCATAATATCGGGTAAAATCCAGTCTCGCGAATATGCTACGTCAATTGGAAATTGAGGTAACGCTCTGCCTTAGTTTAGGTAATTCTAAGGTGATTTTGAACCGTCTTCCTCGTATTTTTAGTTAATCATGGTAACCGTAAATTTGTAAAGTGTCTTTGATAGCTATGTGTTGAAATTTTATTGATGTATAGTGCCCTTTTAACACATGGCTATCAAAGAAACTCTACAAATTTCATATTGTGCATACTTGAGCGAAAATTAGACTATTTTTTTGGGTGAGAGTTTAATAGTGTACCAGAGCCTCGGGAAAAATGTAGCTAAATGATGACTGTGTAGGATTTTGGGTGGAAATTATTCTGTGCGCCTGTAGCTTAGTTATGAATGACCAAGACTTGTGTGTAACAGTCTCTTCTTGTGAGTGTAAAAATGAATACAAAACACACGTCACGAATAAAAAATCGAATATAATACGCCTCCATTTGTAGACGCCAGGGGTGCGGCGATTATAAGCGCCGTCAGTTATGCGAGAGGTCGCGTCTTCAAACCCACACAAACCAAGTATTTTCCCCGCGCGGACCACAACAGGAAATGAGCCAGATTTTCGTGTGTGAATATTGAGAAATATTGGTTGCGAAGGGGGTTATTGAAATTTTTTAAGCGTATAAGGGTGAGGGGGCAATATTTTTAAGTGCTACTGACAATTACAACCACTAATAAAGTATAACTAAACCTCGCCTTTCACCTTTTCCTTTTTTTATCTGTGCGCACGTCACAAGAATTGTCTTAATTTGTCTTTTTTTTATATCGGCGAATCGCCTGTCGGTCTCCACTAACGTCTGTTGGTGCAAAACAAGGTGCATATACAAGGATATATCGCATAGAAGAATGTATCTAAAATATATTTCTAAAATGAGTATATTTACTAAACTCGCACTCCAAAAAAGATTAGAAAAGAGTAAAATATACTTACCACCACCGGACAGCCCGCAACCGCGACTTTCGGCCCATAACGGAATAGAAATATACCAGTCCGACCAACAGCGCGCACAACACCGTCCTCTTGTTCATAATTCCTCGGTTATTCGGCGTTCTTAGTGGTACCGAAATAGCGACGTCATTTCTTATTGCGTCATAAAAATGGGCGTTCTCTAGATCTTCGTGTACATCTTTAATGACGTCACAGTTATCGTTACTCTCGTGGCTTGATGTCGGGTTAATTAAAAAGGTCGTATAACTATTTCGGTCACAGTTCAATTACGTGTGGCGTTATTTGTGGCGAAATTTTGTATAATTTTTAATTCTACTGAAATAATTTCAAATTCACGCTAAACGATAATACACCAGTGCGCGGAGAACAACTTAGCATCTATTAGAACAGTGAGTTGGAGGGCGTTTTTTAGACTGTGGCGTTCGTTTAGCGGCGGACAACCCCAATGTGTCCGTACGTAACGAAGTCCTCCAAACTTTTTATCAACTAAGGTTTCCGCCAATGAGATCTGCGAAAAAATAAAAGCCACGTAATATATTCACAGAATCATGGCCTTATGTGATTTTAAAAACCATAACTATCAAATCCATGCTTGTAGTTCCCACAATAGGCCGAATGCACAAAATGATTAGGAAAATTCTTTAATCGACTGAAACAGATCTCGAGGGGCCAATTATAGCATACACGGGGGCTGTTGTTTATTTAACAATCCATAAATAAACACTGCAAAGAATTTTTATAGATCGTAAACGCATGGAAAAGAATTCTCCTTCATCCTGCGATATAGGCAGAGAAACTGCGATATAGGCAGTTTTTATTTCCTTTTTATATAAGATTTTTATATAAAAAGATTTATATAAAAAGAGAAAAAAATCGTGAACGACGCTTTGCGAAAGCTAATCAGAGGGATGCACGATACCAGGTATCCGCATACCTCAAACGATCAACCATTGTCGTATTCTATTTAAGTTTTGCGATTAATTTTAATTCCTTTGTAGAATTTTACGATGAATGTAGTTACACGCGACATGGTGGTTTAATGAAAGTGTTAGTGAGTTCTCGCTTGCATGACGTTTTCATGAAAGTGTATTTCGATGAATCGTCTTTCTGGACTACGATATTTCATATGTGCCAGATACGCCTGTTATAGGCATACGGTTCGCCGTGTTAGCGTCATTTGAAACGAGAGAAAAGTATCATATTATTTACTAACCAAGGAAACAATAAACAAAATGTTATCCGCATACAGGTACAGCGCCGAGATAGCGACGACGTAAATTTTTACACGCAAAATTGTCTTAAATCGTTACTATAGTTGTTCATGAAGGTCTTACATTTTTCTTTCTATTAAATTTTTACAAATAAAAAGCAATCGCTGCGAGTTTAAATCCACGTAAACCAGAAATTTTCCCCTTGCCTTCACCCACGTGACATGGGAAAGATCGCCTTGCTTGCGATATTAAACAAATATATTTTATTAAAGATGGTGACTGTAGATTATGTAGATTCATAAGAGTATAATTATTGAGGCTATCAATTTTTTATAAGACTGACATTAACTACTTTTAACAAGTAGCACTAAAACGTCGCTGTTTCGCCATACTTTCTGGATGTCATAGTGATATATAGCGATCATTTAATATACAATAGATATAATACGTCAACTGCGGCAATTTGAGCGGTTCTGTAAAATAGATAAATTACAGATTAAGGTCTACTCGCTGTGAAATCGTGTAGTAGGCCTACACGAGTTTGTCAAGTCCAAAATCATTAAATTTTTCCGTTAACTCTTTTAAACGTCGCAGTATCTTTAATGCGAACCGCTGTGTTATTTTTGGAGTTATTTTCTCGAAAGCCAAATAGTAAATAATTAATTATACAAGTGTCGAATAGGTACTTGTATTGTCTATTAATGATTATTTCATATTGCATCTGCGAGCCTGCGATGGTGTATCAATTTCAAATAAATTTAGTGCTAATATGAGGACCTACCTATTCGTTTCGTCTGTTATGTTAATTTCCCTCCGTAGCTTCCAATGCTATTTAGAAAGGCTAATTTACCTAATCGCGATAAGCCGCTAACGATCGTAACAAGTAAATAATTGAATCGTATATTTAATTCGCCGGGGCGCGCAGTTGAGTTTGTGTTTCGTACGTTTTAGCGAGAATACCTGTAATTTACGATTCTTTGATGTCGCCTACGCGGTAAGTCGGTGCGTCGAACGAACGTTCTCCATTTTGCGGTCTGAGACGCGGCTATAAATCATCAAATCGCTGTAATGCGTAAACTACCGATGAATGGGCAACGACACAGCCCCTGGCGCGTTAATCCCTACCCCTACACGCGCCAATCTACCAGTAATCTACGAGCATTTCCTTAATCATACCCAACAAGGCTTTATCTGTTTTTGACCAGCCTTAGATAAACATTCCGAGTGTTTGTATTGTCTGTGGTATGAGCGGCGAATACACAAGAAATTATGACATAATTGGCAATACACTGGCTTCAATAGCCAGTTTGATCCTATATGGGCGATATTTCACAGCGATTTGAGTGCGTGTAATGCCATTGCTTGTCATTTGTCTGACATTTATCGAGATATTTCGCGTTCTCCAATCGCTCTTGTCTGTACATGGCTTTAGTGTAGCAGGAAGTCGATGACTTGGGTGGGGTGGGAGACACGGCTAGAGTCCCGAAAGTATGGCGTGTTATGTTCGACGGGTTTTTCTCAAGACGCACGGCAGTTCTCTTTTACTTTACGTGGTCTGTAATGGCGGTGATCGACTTCAGAGGTTCTTGCCTACGGTGAGATATTCTGGTTGGTATCGGTGCTGTGAGCGCCTTTCACGCTGTTGCTGTACAGTGTGCTACGTACATACAAAACAGTGTGTACCATTATGTCTTTATATATTTAGTATATTACCAGCATGTCTTTACCATTAAATAATTATGTGAGAGGTCGTCGAACATTTCCATTAAAACTCTCATTCTTGAGAGTGATGAGGCCGGTTCGCGCAAGTGAAATGTTCTTGAGGAATCTCACCCAATGGTTACAGCTCAATGCGGAAAAAACCATATTCTATCAGTTTATTTAAGCCAAGTGGTCCAAGAGGTCTAAGTGGTCCAACCTAAGTTGTCCAAGTTTGAACAAAGAAGCCTCAGCGCCAACGGCCCATTGATAGTCTTGTTGCGTTGGCATTCTGCTTAGAGGTGTTGGTTGCCGGGCAATGATAAGGGAACATCTTTTTACCTACCTTAAGTGATATAAAGATCAAATGCGATGGTTATTAGCATAGCCAAAGTGGTTCTATCAGTTGGTAGAGCACCAGACCGGTTATCTGGGGGTCGTGGGTTCGAGTCCCATCAGTGGTATAGGTTTTTCCTGTGCATTTCTCTCCAGCTATAAAGATCAGATAAACAGTAGACTCGAAGTACGCTTGATATGCGAATCATCGTGTTTCTTGTCATGCCAGTGAGACAAAAATGTTGGCTTTGTATTTCTCGTGTTTAATACAAGAAATTCGTCACGCTCGGTCGTGGCTGCGTTCTTTATACACCCACGGCACTACCCCCACCCTCGTGTTGATACCTCGCGTTTGTACATGGTTATCATCAATCTCAGATTTAGCAGATTGTGCGACATGGGGATGAAGACCGAGGATACAGACAGTTGGCAATAGAAACCAGTAGCGTTTGTAAAGTGTCTTTGATAACCATGTGTTAAAAGGGCATTATAAATCAATACAATTTCATTTCATTTCATGGCGTAAATGGACAACGGTACTGTCCAAACCATGGTTTGCCATCAAACTAAACGAGGCCAACGGTCTCCGGTTACATAGTATCAGTCAGATTATTCTAGCTTCGGAAAGGGTCTACGCTAAAACGGACAAAATTGTACTTGTAAAAAATTGGGAATAATACATTTTTATACTATAGGGCATCATTTGTGTCTTGAGAGGTCGTCGAACAATGTCTTAATTCCTGAATTAGACCGATTTTACTCCATCGCGATGTACCTTATTCTTGTTTGTTGTTGCCTGTGGTGCGTGACTGACATATTCACAGCAAGGCAATTCATTTTATAATTTAATTATTGTTATGATTTATTTATTTGGAATAGCCAAGATGTAATCAAATAGCTCACCTAACTTTCCCAAGCGATATTCTTCGTTTCAGACAGAAGTGTTACGAGACGATACCAGGCGTGATACCGAGTTACTGATTGCTCTAGCCGTTACTTCGTCAAATCTCTTGCTGTGAATAACTAGATATTACGTGTAAATATTTCTCGAAAGGGTACGGACCGATATGTATGTTTCAAAATAAAGTACTGGCACGCAGTGAAAGATGTTCGATATAAAAGGGTGTGCCGCTAGGGACAGGCGAAAGGTTAACGGAACAATCGGAAACATCCCGTAGGTATGTGGAAAATTATGAGAGCTTTCATGTTAACGTGAATATGTATATGTATAGGTCCGAAACGACAGGACGAGGATCGCGACCGAACTATGTACGTCTGCATTTAAGCTGACACGAATTGAAACGAATAGTACTGTGGAATTTTCCTTTATTTTCGTGTTGTGAAATACAAACTCAAAGAAGTCGGACCACTTCAGCCACGGCAGCACATTCCCCAAGAGAATCTTTATTTTTTTATTCGTTTGCTCATCTCAATCACTAATATCCACCCCTTTGTTGATTGGTTCATTTTTATTAATAATAATAAACATAAAAACATAATCGCATGTCGGAAAGAAACACGTGGAAAAGGAGACGGGAGTATAATTATATGTAACCTCCATAGCGGCAATAATAAAAAATACAGTAGTTGAGCGCCTCTCACTTTTTGGTACGTACCATGTAGTCACTCTGCTGTGGCGTCATTTTAGAATTTGATGATAACGCATATGTCATATCATGTGACTTTGAAAAGCTCGAACCTTAGTTAGGTTTTTAAATCGAAATCCCATCAATGTAGATGCTCATCATCCGTTTATCTGCTAAAACATATCTAAATATTGGTATGAATACAAAAACAAGATCCCAGTGACAAGAAAATAGGTAATTTCCCTTATTTGATATCGCAATTGTGACATGGGCGTGACGACCCGGAATTTAAAACCGCGACATGCACGATCGCGTACGGGCAATCCAAGAAAACAGCGATACGACGCAGATTGCCCCACGCTCAATTTGTGTCAATACTTCGCCACTGGGCGTTGTTTTACATATTTGTTCGTTGCATAAACGCTCTTGTTCATCGAAGCGAGTCAATTCCAATTTATCTTATCTTATCCATCGTTCCTGATACACGACATTTAACCGTTTGCCCGAAGAACAAGGTTTAAAAACCTGTTTTAATGTCTTTAGATCGGCCTTAGAGCGACTTTCTTGCACATAAGGGATTTTGTATATCTTTTCCAACCCATTGACGTTTGTTTTGTCTTTGGATCGGCCTTAGAGCGACTTTCTTGCACATAAGGGATTTTGTATATCTTTGCCAACCCATTGACGTTTGTTTTGGTTGTTTGCCCTCTATGGTTGAGTCATTGTTCAAAGCACACACGCACGCGCGCGCAGAACAGACACCCACATCTATATTTTACATCTAAAGGTGTAATTTATTTGACGTTCAGAGTTAAGCAATCATCTGTTGGGACTTAAAATAATTAGTTTGAACAACAATAAAAAATCTGTCCTTTGTAATTCACTAAAATAGCCAAACAAGGTTAAAATACATGCACTAAAACAACTTAAAAACTTCTTCAAGAACAAAAGACGTAATATAAAATCCCGAGAAATTTTTAGCTCATAGGGTCTTTCACGAGCCTGCTCTTTACGACAAACGACCGATGAAATCTCTCCGGGATGCCGTGGGAGTGGTGCGCACGTCCAACAGGTGGCCAGCCATTTCGCCAACCACATGGACCCGTTATCACGTAACATTCGCTACAAACGCCGCTTTCTTAAAGAACAAACAAACAAAATGGCGACCTCATCGTGTATAATGGAAGCATCAGTCGTCGGTAAAGTGACTCACGATATATCTCGGCCAGTTATGTCAATATTTACAGCAATGAATACCAGAGAGTCTCTTTGATAAGATGAACTATATCCCATTCCTTGATGAACTTCTCTTGTAAAACCCAAACGTTTCATCATTGGCGCATTGCGGAGTGAACATTTGTCTTTAGATGCGGCTCGTCTTATCATACCGCGGGTTTCGATCGTTGATATAATCGCGCCAATTTTTAACAATAATTCATAAACCTAGAGGTATGTTCCCCGCAAGAAACGGACCACTATAGAGATATTCTAATTGGCCACTGTTCAACATGAAAGATATCTTTTCTGATTCACCAAGTCCATGACTAACATATCAATTCCTATGTGCAAGAAATTTTTAGACAAGCTTTCGTTCACCGAATATTTCACCAAGTTCTCCTGACTAAATATAAAAACCCATTGTAGATGAGTCGGTCGATATACGAGTTATGTCAGTATGCGAGTAAGTCAATATACAAGTTAGTGGCAATATAGGGGGTAGCGAGCGTGGTGGTTAGAGCGTATGAGTTAAAATCCAGGGGACCCTGGTTTATTTCCCGCTCTAGACAGTAGGCGGATATTATACGAGTATTGCAATAAATATATAGAAGAACTGTCGGCGTTCTTCATGCAGAAAGCGCCTTAAACCCCTGGGCCCATGACGGTCTGGGTCGCCCTTGCAGTAAGGTTAGCGCGGTGGTTTGGGCGTTTGATTTTGAATGCAGAGGACCCTGTTTCAATGACCGCTCTACCTATACTATCTGTGGCACTTTCCGGGAAGAAAGCGCTTTAAGCCCCTGTGCTCTTGGAGGTCTGGATAGTCCTTGCAGTGTGGTTCTGTCAGGGTTTTTCCAACTGACGTGGCTGTGCTTTAGATGATCTATGAATGGTCTCCATGTCGCTAACTCCCCCGCTATGTCGTCATCCCATTGTAAATAACCATTAACTATCATAGACATAACGGTGTGTGCAACATTCTGTAGCCCGTCTAACCGTTTGGAACCAATGGCTTGAATAGAAGGTCAATTGTCTGCCTAGGCTTAGCGGGTTTTTCAGAGTAGGTGTTTTCCCTACCCCATATAAGTGAGTGTAATCAATTTGCTGTGTTAACCACATTTAGTTTTGCAAAGGTCTGGATCTTTGTATTTCACTGAAATAGCAAAACAAGACTAAAATACATGCAATAAAACAATTTAAACACTTCTTTAAGAACAAAAGACGTAGTATAAAATCCGGAAAAATTTGTAGGTTATAGGCCTAGACAACTATAAGGCCCATGTTGGTAATCAACTATTCTCAAGTATCTAACTAGTAGTAATACAAATTAGTTCATATACCAGCTAGTAGTTGTATATGTTAGTCGATATACCTGTCAATAGTAACAGTAGTTACTTGATATACAAATTAGTAAATAAATTGCTCCCTTGTTGTATTCAACGATATAACTCGACGCACAAGCCATTAGACCTACCAATGTCTGTCCCTAGAGAGGTCTAAAGTGGACCCCGGGGACGGGGGAGAAAAAACACCCGGGAGATGCCTCTATTTATTGATCACATATCGCAACTTGTATAAAGTTACGCTTAATTAAAAGATTACACATTCGACAATGTACAATTGCCAGCCAATTTAAAAACAATTCCAAAACACACTTATTTAGCATCGCTTTCACTAAATAGGTCAACAGTACTTTATTAATTTACCGTGAATCAACGCATTCAAAGAGAGATTGCCTGTTTCTGTTTTTCACTAATTTTTCACGTCTGTGGCGACTGTCCCTACGTATGACATATGATTTCGTTTCCAATATTTTCCCACTTTCCATTGTATAATTCAACATTGTTATCTATTATATGCTCACTGTAAATGTACATAATTGTATCTGACATTGATCTGTATTACCTGTATACTGTTAGATGTTAATTTTATATAATTGAAATAATTACATTATAGTCTTAGACTATTAGACTATTGTTTCATGTTCACACATTTCAAGTGTGTTTGACAGCTAAGCTAATAAGTATACTTTGATCAAATAAATTTCATTTTATTATAATGGGGGTTTAAAAGCACTAAAATTTTAGTTCATAAGTTTAAGAGTATAAAAACACTTAAACGCATTTCATTATAAAATTATATATTGCAATGGATATTTAGAACAAAATGTGCCCTTTGCGGTAAGCCACAACTTGTTAGATGAATACTCGATGTATACTGCTAGCTGCCATTATCATGTTGTTATAATATTGTTATCGCCGCCATAACGCACTACGTTGATAGCGGATGTTGGATACGAATGATATATTATTTTTATTCTCGAAGTAAGTTTGGCGGTTATTAACAAAAAACCTCGTTATTACGTCCATCCCTAAAGACTCACTGTAACCTGCAAAAGTGCCTTCTGGCGTCTGGTTGGTCTGTCGTATTACTTTGCCTCACTCCAACCTCACAGTCGCAGAACGCATACGGTCGATCATTTTGTGATATGTTAAAAATAGCCACTACTACCAAAGGGAAGAGTCAAATTGCTCATAAAGAGCGTGGGCCCATCTTTCCTGAGCCGCCATTCTCTGAGAGCGGTTAACGCCTACGTTTACTGTACCAAGGTAGTGGAAAAGATATGTCGCGCAGGTCTTAAGCATCTTCGATATATAGGCTATAGTCGTACTGTCCATATACGTATATCACAGTCTGTCGCGGTTACTGTTACATTCCTACTTGTGACTTGATTTCACGTTTAAATTATTGCAATAGTTTACAAATTGGTTACACTGACACCGTACACTTGCGTCTCATTTCGGTTACAGAAGACGTACCGGTGTCGTGTCGCTATGCACAAATTGAAATTGTCTCCTGTAACGTCGGTGCACTATCCCTTACATTTGTTGCCGCTCCATGAACAAATTGGATTCAAGATTTTGTAGGTTTTCTGTGCTTAGCCTAAGTTAGTACCATCTTGCATCAACAATATAGTGTTGTGTTATGTCCACCTTATTACCTGTGATGGCTATAGGGGGGTCAGTGTGGCCAGTGTGGTTCTATGAATAACTGGAGATAAAATACACAGAAAAAAACCTACAGCTCCGGTATATTCCATCTTCTGATATATGGACTTTAAACATCAGTGGTTCCAAAAAACGCCGTCAACTAACCAAATGCACAGAAGAAAGCTTGACCATGTAGCTCAGTTGGTAGAGCACTCCATTATCTGGAGGTCGGGGGCTCGAGTCCTATCAGAGGTATAGGGTTATTGTCGTATATTTCTCTTCATCTTATTACCTGTGATCGGCGCTCTTTCTCTAGTGCCGCACCACACCTAAAGAATGTTCTGCCAATATAGCCTGAGTAATTATCATTGATTACACCGTTTAGGAGAAAAACTCAAGACCTTTCTGTTCGCTAGGGCTTTTTCAAATTGTACTGCCCGCTAAAATTTTTTATGTACAAAATACTGGGGTAGTCACGTCAGGCTTAGATGATGTGAAAAAAATAAGGTAGCAACACCTTTAGAGACTAACGGTAAATTTATTGCGCAAGCTTTCGAGAATAAATAATCTTTTTCGAGTGATAAAGAAATTACACAAACGCGGAATTACCTGATATCGTCATGTCTTATGGAGGGAACGTTATCTTTATTATATTCTGTATTTTAATATTTTAGTATAAATAATTATGGTACCGTATATTTACTGATGTAAATAGCAGTATAGGATCCATAAAATTGAACACGCTGCACTATAAAATTAACATTACATTACCTATGAAATGGGACGTAACATAATGTGTTTCGAGTTAATGAGTGACTTATCTCCCATATGTCTAATGCAAGGTACACAATTTAGCAACAAAACTCTTAAGGGTTCGACTGAAGTTATATCGATATGTAAAATAGGCTACGCGGGCTCGGAATAAGCGTATTAGTTTATATACATTGACTGTGCATTTAAATACACACGTTAACGGCTTAATGCTTAGCGGCAATGACAAATGTTGAAACAACTTATAAAAATGTTTAAAAATATGGAAAAATACTGATTCGTAGTTCGAATAACTGCCATCAACGAACTTTCATATATCAAGGTTACTTGGCCAGATCTTGATATTTTCGTTTTCATCAGCATAATAAAGATTATACATATTACACAAAATGTGTGTAAATACATAATATATGTTTACTGTTGAGAAATAAAGTGTCAAACATCAATTATCACATATAATAATCAATAGTAACCATAAATTTGTAAAATGTCTTTTATACTCGCCATGTGTTAAAAGGGCACTATAAATCAATAAAGTTTCATTTTATTTCATACTTGACACAGGAAATGAATTGCTATACATTCACGTGTTTTGTAATGTTTCTCGGCGTTGCCGTTAAGTGTCTGGCGGTATGAGTCAATTTTTAGTCACATTTCCGTCTGACATCGATGGAATCTGTCACCGGGAAATAATTTTACTAATTTTACTTTCAGCGTAGTTTGTTAAAGTTTAATCGCTGCTCGTGTATTCTGAGACTTGTCGTTAGTCACTACAATATTATTTGTTAAAGGTAATGCGACCCATATTTGTTCGTAACCCATATGTTGCGCCTAAAATTAAACTAAACTATCACTACGAGTGTTAGGACAGATCGACTACCGTACTTGACTTAAACTGATTAACTTAAAGATTTTGCTGTTCGTGACTCGTCTAAAGAGTTAAGTTGATGTGTTGTCATGCGTTGAGATTTTTTGCATTTGATCTCATTTAACAAAGGAATAAGATTAAGATATGATTTACACGCCAAGCCACACCTCTATTTGTATAGAATATCATATTTAGGCTATTCATGCGGCTATAAACGGAAATGTCGCATACCCCTTCTGTAATAAGATATCAGTAGCAGTCCATATCAACAACATACAACATACGTAGGTCTTAGCGTAAATGACTGAAAATATCACTGACACCACTAAAATATGAGTTGATACTATAATGCAATATCATGACGTTTCTATTATAAAGTGTTGTGGGTTTTTTACGGATTAGTTTATTAGCTAACTTTGTACTTGTCATGGCGACACAACACACATGAATAAAAACCAAACTGTTTAAACGTCACAGCTCATGTCACGTGATCGATGAAATTAAAGGTGATCAAGTAAAAAATTAATAGAAAATTACTTTTTTAGTAGAAATCTTCCATTAACTCAGGCAGCAAATCTAGAAGCGTGGCTGAGTATTGAAAATTAACAAAAAATATAAGAAATGGTAGGAAACTATTCAAATACAACGTACACGCCTAACTAGTCGCTCATACAGTGCTCCCTAGATATACATATCGCACACAGACATGTGCAATATTGATCGCATGAGGTATGGCAGTCACGTTTGTTAATACTATGACAATGGCGACTTTGCCTGCATAGAATTTTTCTTTTTTCGATATCTGTTCTATTTTCCTTTTTTCGATATTTGTTCTATTTTCCACCGAATTATTCAACATTGTTATCCATTTCATGTTTACTCTAAATGTACATAGTTGTATCTAACATTGATCTGTATTACCTGTATACTGTTAGAGGTTAATTTTCTATAATTTAAGTAATTAAATTATAGTCTTAGACCATTAGGCTATTGTTTCATGTAAAGTGTGTTTGACAGGTCTGCTAATAAGTACACTTTAAACATTTCATTTCATTTCATCTCAATATACGAGGGTCACTTGAAAAGTCCATAAGCTATAACAATGACATTGCACATAATGAACTCAACCCTTTCGATGAATAGTGGTATAATTTTGACAAACGTTTTCACCTTTATTTAACTTTTCTGTTGTCATACTTAGTAGGTACTGCAGCTTTCAGAGCAAAATGGACAAATATTGGCATCGTTTTGTTATCAAATATGTGAATATGATGGGTTTGCGCCCCAAAAGATATTCATGCTGATATGGTGGCTACACTGGGGAATGATGCTTCTACATTATCCACAGTACAAATGTGGGTAGCCAAGTTTAAACGAGTCAGCGAGGGTCTTTAACGTGAGCCGAGGCTTCTACAGAATGTTATCGTCTACCAAATGACAGTTACCAAGGACTCAAACAAAATGGTCACCACGTGGCAGTAAACCTGGACTCTGACGAGCCCCGAATGATGATGCTTTATTATAACATGAACAACACATCACTCACCTCGCATTGCTATTTATGTTATTAGTAAACATACGTAGACTATTTAATAGCGTAAGATGACATGTTAGTTGTTTTTGAATGTTTTATATGTCCCCGAGAGACGGCTTGTTTTCGTTAGTAATTTTGTTACAATCCCAAGTGGAATCTGTCCCATGCCGTACTGTATCGACACTGGTTCATGTATTATAGTGGGCCTGACCTTGCATGTAAGCAGAACCCACGTCAATATGGCGAAGAGGAATGTATTGCTAAACACACTTTCACAAGATTTCTAAAATAGGATAAAGGGAACTAGTTCTTTGTGGACACTTACCGAATACCCTTCGCATCCTTCTGTCGCAGACCATGTATCGGCCATTGCGGGGGTCCTATAAACATACATCGATTAAATGCTAAAACAAGGATGTGTCTTTGATGTGTCAATGTTTCGCGTGTTTACCTCGCGCCTTCCACTAATATGGAATGACCTAGATTTTACGCTTGAATATTGACAAAACTTTAATAAAGGGAGAAACCGTTAATTTCAGAGGCGTTTACTACTAGGAGCACGGCTTCTTTTGTCTTTGCCGTATACAGAGCACCGTAATTTTTATTTCGTATGCCATTTAGTAATAGAGATATTTCCCTAATTGTATTTTCACGGCGAATCCAGAGTCCGTTGGCGCCTCATGTAATATAATACACATATGCCTAAAAGATAATACAATACCGTTATTAAATATTCCAGACATTAAGTAACACGGTAATTGAACACATTCAAATATTGTTAATCAATTTTATTTAAATAAAACATCAATAAATAACCTTGAGCTTTCGTCTATGAATCATCTTCCACATTCTCTTGACCAGTTGACCTCGGGTTGACTGTGAACAAAAAGCATGTCATCGGCGACTTTCGCGCTATCTATCTTTATAAGGAAGTATTTGGCTATATCTACTGTATATCTTCATTCACAAACGGAAGTGGACTTAGAGGTGTCTCAATAATAATAACGTTTCAAATTTAGTTTTTATTTTAAACACCAGAAGACTCCAAAGTATCCAATAAACGTCTCACAGACTTTGTGATACAACATTATAACGACTGTTCCTTATCCATTATAATTAGAAAGGGCAGGTGGCCTTGTGCCAAGATTGTTGGACCATATGCCTTGAAGTTTCTTTCGGGCCAGTGTCCGATATTCGGCGTCTTTGGTGGAGAAAGTGATCCGAATCTCCGTTTTCAACGGGGTTCTGGATACCACTTGAAGAATGGTTGTGTATGGACTTGCTGACGTCTCTGAGTCCTGACTGCTGATGGTAAACATCTTCACCGACATCGTCGTAGTAATAAGCGCAGTGTAGTCTCTCTGTATGGTGGCTCAGACAACGGGTTTATCCTAGCCTATCCACGTACAAAAACGATCCATTATATTTGACAACGAAACAGACCAACCTGTTTTAACCACTACCTAAGTAATTCGGCCAAACCAAGATTAATTGATATTTGTTATAAATATTTATATACGGAGTCTTGCTCATTCATAATAGTGTATCTTATTCCTTTACAGTCTCGACACAACGAGAGGGAATCATACCTTACCCACGACAATAAATATTCGCCATTGAAAATTTCAGTAAATATCACAAACGCCTACCCAAATTCGCTGGAACAGTCGAGCTGCTCGAGTATCCGACCGCTCACTTGAAGCAAATACTTTCCGTGTATCGACCTGCTGTTATTTCTAAACCACTCGAACTGCCTTCGATTAACAACAAAAACATTGTGTAACTTGTAACAGAGCTGATACTGTGCTGAGTGTAGTTAATTTACTTACTTTTCGTACCCCGACAACTTTGGACAGATTGGGACATAAACGGTATTTTCTCCTTACTGAAAAAGGAAAGTTAGTAGAAAAGTTTATTAGTTTGGAAAGTAGACTGTGAAATAACTGCATATGTACATAAAAATTGATGCTATTTTAGAAAGGCAATAATAGGCTCTGAGGGATTGCAATTCGGCCAAATTCAGTCTTTTTTCAGGGATAATTATAGCAACGATTGTCCGATGTGGGGAAGCAGTTAGTCGAGTGATAGAGGCGCGAGACTCGTAACGGAAAGGTTGCCGGTTCCAAACTGCCCGCCGGTCGACTTTTCTGCGATGATCCTCAGAAAGTCATTTATCCCTGATTGCTGAAGTAAGCCCGTCTCCAAAACGCTTTATTCATTCTTTGACGGGGTGGGATGCGAGTGTCAAAGGTATTGTATATTCGCTGAATGTAGCTGCCATAAACATTCATAATAAACCTTGTCTGAGAGCCTATATTGGCTGATACTTGCGGTTTATAAAGTTTGTACCTTGCCTTTACCTTGAATATTTGTATTTTCCAATGTTGCATTGGCTTTCACACGTCTTTCGTTTTCGGCACTACTTTGGTAGTATTCGGTTCATCACCATATAACATTGAATTTTTCCGCTTTAGCTCGGTTTAAACATTGTGCCAATGATGTGTGTAGGTGTGTAGGTCGTCGGTTAAAGTCAATCACTCTCACTTGGAGGACCACAGTACCCATCGTTTAGATTTGGGGACTAGGCCTCTAGCAATACATCCGTATTTTGTACGTCGCTTCACCTGATTTTGTACTTTGCTGTACCTTATTAACTATGGTCATAACTAATTAAATTATGTGCTTACTTCGTTTCAGAGACCAAAACCACTTTCACACATTACATTAAGCTGTGACATCAGTCGTGACGACTGCGAAATTGTACGAAGTGTCTAACTGAACAACGAAAGTCTGAAAGGCGATTGGACTGGTGACATTGGTAGATCGAGCATTACAAACATTTGTTTGGGCCTATATAAGTTGAAATAATTAACGTTTCTAATATTTATTATACAAACAAGGCGAGTTCCTTGGTATTCTTCTGGCGCCTGACTTGCGGCTAGCCCTCTGCAAACCGACACAGCCATTGATTGTTACATAGTTATTGATATAACGCCACTATCAGCAACACTTCACAAGTTTAAAATACGAATAAATAGGGTAGATTGGATATGTCTTTGATTTTATCAAAAAGTCTGGAATTCAGAAATCGAAATTATCGTTTTATCATTATTAAAATAAAAAATATTGTTGAAACAAAAAGAAATTCACACAAGGACGAAATAAATGCGTATCTTTATTATGATTGAAGAGATCGTCGAGACAATATGTTTTTGAGTTGTCTAAGAGTGGTTTATTTAATGACTTATCTCACACATATAGGAAGCTGAATGAAAGATTGGGAAATGAAACTCAGGGAACATTTACAGAAGTTAACACGCTCAAATGAAGTGTATTTTGTGGACTTAAGAATGCTTTGAGGAAGCTGGAAGGTGCTTAGTTGATGGATCAGATGAGCTGGAGCCACTTTAATATGCATCATTCGAATTTAGTTAGTAGAATTTTGCGGTGAATCCAATATCTAATGGGCAGCCAGCGTCTGGGTTATCGAGTAGGAGTGGTGTTAAAACTGATTCTGGAGTTTTAGGAAGCGCTTCAACTCATAGCGACATAAGAAGGCGAGAGTACGTTGCCAAGATCGATCTTGGAGATGGAAAATGACTATTTCATGGTTACAATAAGTTACTCCTCATACTAGATAGACCCAAAGATATGCTGCGTTGGTGGAAGTAGCTAGCCAACCCAAACAAAATGGATATAGATTGATGGATCAATTACATGCTAAATCCCTTTTTATTGTGATAACTTCAAGACATGAAGAAGTTTATAAAGAATACCGCAGATTCACTGGATTAACATTAAAATCCTTATTTTGTATGCGACAATGATGAGAGTAACATTTGCAGACGTCACGATAAACGAAGATCTACTGGGACCTGTCATCGTATCATCATGTCTCAGTGACCAATTCGATTTCCACGATACTCACATCGTGACGTTCTCTCTGGTGGTGGGTAGGATCGTCACCTCGTGATTTTTGCATTGAGAAGCCGGAGTACCCAATGATACAGAAGTCAGGGTAGCAAGAGAATGAAAAGCACCCATCTGTGTTAGCAGCACCTTCACGTAATATTGGTTATTGTTGGCTTAACTATCGCATATATAACGTATGAACTCGATTACTTTATATAGACACAACTTTATTACCGAACCTTGCTTTTCCGGGAGACTCGCCGTCGCGTGGATCGTTTCTACAATCGAGCGTAAAAGAGACAATCATGTTTACGTACATTCAATTACATTCGTATTTACAATTACAACCTCTTGACGTTTGTTACAATGAAATAATAATATATAATTCTTTTTGCTTTTTGATGATATCGATATTATATTAAGCAAATATGAAATGAAATTTATTTCGTTAAAGTATACCTGTTAGTATTAGAGGAGTAAAAATTCCGAATAGCCTAGATTCGTAATGTAATTGTGAATTAATTTTGAGATGTCTACGTTATCAACTGTTACCTGCATTAGCTATACACGTATTATGAAGAGTCATTAGATAAAATTTACATAACGACAAAATAAATAAATGCGTCTGTTTGTTATGATCAAAGAAATTGTCGAGATAAAATGTTATCAATAGTTCACTCATGCATCAAGCTTTCGTATACGAGTATACCTCATCAGGTATTATACCTGATAAAGTATAACTGTAAACAAAAGCTTGTGTTAATCAAACCGTAGTTGGTCAATAAGGTGTTACCTTTGATTTTCGTATTATACGATATAGCTAACACGGCAACCCACATATCTTTGCTTTATCCACGATACAGCAGTCGTACACTGTGGCTTATTCGAGATACATAAACTTTACTGTGTATATCAAACTTTTTTTGTATAATTTTATAATAATAATAATAATTACCAGTTATAGTGGCGTTTTATTCATGAAAAGTGGCAATATATCAATCAAGTGTTTTCGTGCGTAGTAATGCATAGTGTAAAGTACTGTAAGACGTTTGGGTCAAACTGAATTTTTCAGATCGTCAAGGGATTTTTGAAGAGCTCTGGTGGTTCGTATCCCCATGAAAAAACGTTTTATACAGTAATTAAGGGAGTAGAGCGCATACGAAATGCAGTTTCCCACAGCTGAAATGCATTTAAACACTGGAGAAACACGGTTTTATACGAGAGGGACACAATTTGATAAAGTTGGAATAGAATTTTATGAAAGATAAATTACAATTTCCCTCTATCTTATTTCCGATAGATATAATACATTATAGATATGTATAAGTTTATTGTATGACTTTGAACGATTACATAAGTTACTAACTTCACTGGTTTTCTTCATTGCCCTTTATCTAGCGCTTGCAAGTTTCTGTAAATCAAAACATTATTAATCAGAAAGCAATTAATAAATTATATTTAAATATAATACAAACACAGCCTGTTTCGTGACATCAATGCCACTCGTCTGATTTATCAGTAGAAACGTGTGAATTACCCGTGGTCTGGGGATCTTTTCACTTAAGGATGGTCCGCAAAGTGTCTCTCTGAAATTTTGGTTTATCAATGGCCACAAAGGGTTCAGAAATTGGGTAGGTAAGTTGAGATTAAACAGTTTTTCGAAAATTTATGTTCCATTTATGCAATCAAATGCCTTCGAGAAATCCACAAAGCACACATACAAAGGACGTGTGGGTTTTTCAAGTGCCTTGTGGATATCGGCAGGGGGAGTCTTAATAGACCTCTCGGTGAGGGTTTTTATAATTATTAATATCTTATTGATGAAAAAGAATAAATTTTGCTATTTCAGAGGACACGCACTGTCGTAAATGTGCATTTCTAAGAACGAGCGATGTCTCATATGATGTGTCTTAGGTGAACTTTTGGGTTATTTAATGACCACACAAGTCAGCGTCATCGATCAAATGTGGGTTTTTACCCTCATAGAAATAAACCTAATGCTCGAGTAATGCTGATATATTTGTGATAACAAAAGGTTACAGCAAATGATCGAGCGTGGTCCCGGATTTTAATGAGATAACACGCCTTTGATATTTTGTTTAGTCTCGCATGTATACAATATCCAAATTCTTCTATTTGTAGTTTTGGCCTGCCATTACCAAAATGGCGTAAATTTACAATTGTTAGTTAGGGTTATTCCGTTTTAGCCGTTGGACCCAACAAGATTTTACGTTGCAATAACATTTATTGTAATAGAGTTAATGATGTTAGACACGTGTATTCAATAAAGAAATGATTAATAACAGGTCACCATTACCTTTGACTAGTTTAGTTATTCAACGATGTGAGAATGAGATCTGTTCTCGATCGCGCTTGCATTCTTCGAAGCAAAACAGTTTAAAATAACGTACGTTTTAATTGCTATGACAACACAAATGTAAACAAAATAGCTTTATCGAGATAAAAATGATACGCAGAATTAATATTTGCTATTTATTTATACATTCATTTATTCATTCAATAATTCACTTCATAATTCATTCATTTTATTAGCTATTTTCAGAGCCTGTTGTTCTCCGCGTTCTATCTTGGAGATGTAGCCAGTACAGTATTTGAATAATATATACACGTACTAATGGTACCGTATAGCACTGAAAAAAACGCCGTAAATGTTTTAAATATTTCGCTGAACTCCCATTTTTTCAAGGTCGCCTATCTGTGATATTGTTTTTTGTAATACTCTTAAATTTATTTGAATTCATTGTGTCTGTCATACAACGTTTAAATAAAAAAGACTGAGAATGCTTTCTAAAAATGCACCATACTACACAGTTCAATTTTATTTTTTACATTGTAGCTACTCTAAATGGGAATTAATTCAATTAATTCAAACGTATTGTATACAACTGAGTTAACGTGATCAAAGACGCATTTTTATCCTAACATTACGCCAGGATTTTTTGCTGTGTCTGACGCATGAAGATATGTCGTGCCCGTTTTACGTGAAACAGAAACGCGGCTTTGACTGCTCGTGGTTGATGATGAGAAACTTCAGAGTTATCATCATCCATAGATTTCAAGCTGAGTTGGTAGAGCACCAGACCGGTTATCTGGGGGTCGTGGGTTCGAGTCCCATCAGGGGTAAAGGTTTTTTCCTGTGCATTTCTCTCCAGCTATTTATAGAACCACATTGGCCATCCTAATTACCATCACATAATTCAATGTTCATTGTCTCCGGGTTTCCAGCGTTAGCCGCTGCCTAGACTTCACCATCTGTATCACTAACGTAATTCTATGTTCATTGTCTCCGGGTTTCCAGTATTAATCCCTGCCCAGACTTCACCATGCGATTCGCTGACGTTATCCGATGTATCTTGGTTTCCGAGTTGCCGAAGATAACTTATCGCGTACTTTATCATCCAATGTGCCGGCGTATGCCGTCTCTGAGTGGTCCTAGTTAACCCGTGGTGGACTCCACAATTCGGTTCTCTGACTTTAGCAGGTGTACCCTGGTGTCAGAGTTGACGACGTAAGTCGAAGCACTCAACTCCTCGACGTTAAAATATTGTATATGCACAACCGTCTGGGAGTCGTTCATCTGAGGCGCCAAGACGATCTACGTCCCTGTTCGTCGATCTTAACAGTGTACTGTACTTTCCCGCGTGGCGAGAGTAGCTCATCCACAGATGAGCTCGCGGCTATCATTTATATGGAAATTGCCAAAATCTATCGTTCATCGAAATCCTATACGACGAGAAAAGCGCTCTCTCTAATTACTCATTAACCCTTCGTATTTCCATCATCTATACATTTCTATATTATATACGAACTTTTGTCTTCGACGCATGCACGTTAATATAATAACGTGTCTTGCAGCGATCACACACGCAATCACAGAATGCGCGCGGCTTGAAGGCTAAATTGAGCGCAGCGAAAAACTTTGTAACAGAGCGCTATACTCTGCACTGTGTAAAGATTAGAGAAATCATTTCTTTCAAACGACCTTTGGCTTGTAGAAATTCATAGCAAAAGCTAACCCTTGCGACACATTACTAAAGTTGTAATAGGAACAAGGTTATTAGCAAACGACATTGAACCGACGGGCTATCAAAGTTACTGCAAAATATCAATTAGACAATTCATACCAGAATAACGGAAAGTACCAATATATACAGAGAACTCACCGTTAGGTCGAAAAACCAGAGTACATCATTGAGCTTAGAACAATTTAAATCACTACTATCCAACACAATAAGAAACCGTGAATAAATTAGTCATGGCGGCGATTATTTTACGTCAAAGCATATCCTATTATTTGGTCTGGGTCGGTGTTTTCTTTACAGGCTATTTATATATGAAACGTACTTATAGCAGAGATGTAATAGTTCATTCAATTGTGATGCGGTTAACACGTTTTGGCCCAAAACTCGGAAAATCGTAAAGGTAAAACGAGCCCAACTGTACCGACATGGAAAATCATATTTCCCTAAGTTCAATAATTTTTAAATGTAGGGGAGATTTTAATAAATGGTGTAATATATACTTATTCACTACGCATGAATTGAAACTAAAACAGAACAATCCGCACCGACACACCACCCCTTGGCACAGTTTCAGGGGTCGACCGTTCAAACTGACCACGTTCCATGCGCAGATTGTCAGAGGCGCCGTTCAAATATATATACCGAGGGTCCTGCATTACGTAGAAGTTTACAAGCTTCGTAACAATTTACAATGGTGTCCGAGAATCACCGTGGGATATATACGATCGACGTTTTCTATACATATATGAATTAGAATTTTATGCCAGAGAACGCTTTTACAGATAATAGTGGTATTAGCCTAAATGCACGCGGCGGCAAATAGAAACCGATTGGTAATTATCTACCGTCGACTATCCCAATTTTCTCTGAGAACCTTAATAGCTCGCGCGTTGACGTCATTGAGCGGAGTTGGCGCGTGATTGTATCGGGTATATAAACGTCATTGTGACAATGAATTGATATTAGAACGTCATTGTATAGGGATACTGGAACGTCACTGTCGGGTACTAAAACGACCTTGGGATCGCACATTGAAACGTCATCCTAGGTAGATTGAGAGATTCGCTAAAATCCGATAGTCAAACGTCACCGTGGTGCTGTTGATGATGATCGTATATA
>WURV02207277.1:0-11260 GCA_011762755.2 Epimenia babai
TTCTCTCTTTTTTCTCTCTCTGTTCTCTCTTTTTTCTCTCTCTGTTCTCTCTTTTTTCTCTCTCTGTTCTCTCTTTTTTCTCTCTCTGTTCTCTCTTTTCTCTTTCTCTTTTCTCTCTCTGTTCTCTCTTTTCTCTTTCTCTTTTCTCTCTCTGTTCTCTCTTTTCTCTCTCTTTTTTTCAGTGTCTTAAGGCCTCTTGGGCCTCTTGTATATTATAGTTGGGTTATTTTCTGTAATAATAGCAGTATTAATGAGCTAAAAGGGAATTAGGAAATGAGCAAGATTTTCGTGCTTGAATATGGAGAAAGATTCATCGTGGAATGGTTTATTATAAAAATATATTAGGGATTTTACAGGGCTATGTTGTACGTGCGACTGACATTTAATTATAAAGTAGCACTAATTCCTCGCCTCTTATTTAATTTTATCTTTTTTTTCTCATGTCAGTCATCGCAGTATATGATGACTAGTTGCCTTCATTTATATGGATTCTTGTGCACGTGATTTTAGAGGGAACTGAAAGTGGGAAATCTATTCTTCATGAACCTTAAGGTCCTATAATTAAATTCCCCCGAGTAAGTTATACATTAATCTGTTAATTCCCGTAGATTTGACACATTTTCGACCACAACACAATTTCTTTACATGGCAGGTGCACACGACCTCGGCTGACCCAGATTTGTCAGTCCTGTCCCACATTGATGAGCTGCTAACGGAGCTTGGGCCAGGTATTTTTATACATATATACTTTCTACTGTGCTACATTTCGGGCTGTCTTTAATGTTACAATTCATTTTGTTCGTGGCTTAAGATACCAAAAATTGGTTTTTATCTATTGTTTAAAATAGGCTAAATTCATTAAACTTTCATCATAAAAGGTCATATTACGATGAAATTTGTCTACCAGTACAACCAGTGTCTGTATCAATCCATTTTCAAACTTGGATTATCTCGACATTTTCTGCGGATGGCGGAATTCCTCGCGTGTCATTAGGTAGTCCCTCGTTGGGGAACACCTTGGGGAACACACCGAGAATGTCTTCATGACAGCTATATACGTGGATATTGTTCATAAGCAATGATCAATGACTGAATTTAATAACAATTTCGGTATTTTATATAGTCCTCCAGACTCTGATTGGGAAGTCCTGGGCAGGATATCACCACACTATAGCTCTACCCAAACTCCAACAGGGAGAGTTTCAGCTGGTTTTCCCCCAACAACTCACGTGATTTTCGTGTGTAAAACAGAAGTCTCCTGGACTGCCAGGCCACATGCCACCTGTATTTATGATTTTGGGTAAAAGACTGCAATCAAAGTTGCTTGTAGGTGAAAAAATTTTGCTACATATACAGTAGTTGAAAACACTTAATGAATGAATCACGTCAAATTCAAATTATTCCTACTTATTTCAAAATTTGTTTGATTATTTGCAAAATTCATTTTCTAGTTACTTATGAAAATTTTCTACGATATGTATGGCAAGTAACTTTGAGTTTGGTGATTTAAGGTGAAGGCGATGAAAACGATGATGAAGATGGAGATGTTGAAGCTGAGGTGACGATAGATACAGATAGCGATGACGGTATGGATAACAGCTGATGGAGGCGTGAAATGACATTCAATTATGTAATAAGTGATTAAAAATGTGTATGATCTCGAGTTTATCGTGTCTGTTAATCATTATGCAGAGTAGCGGTACACCAGTGTACGGCGTTACACCAGTGTTCCATGATGCCCTGGTGGGGGGACACATGAACGACTAGTAACATTAGTTAGGAATGTTATTGGATGCATTATAACATGCATTGTTTCGGCATCTCGGGTCTTGCAGATGCCAGTTTTTTGTGAGTGTATTTGGTGGATTATCAGATGCTACATTCGCGCCAGTTACCAGTTATGTAACTATTGGTGTGTATAATAAACCATCTGTGGTAACACCCCCCCCCCCCCTCCATTCATTACCCACAGATTGCTCAGCACTCACTAAGGGAATATCTGGAGATTTTTCGTAATGCCACAATTGGATTGGTAAGAGGTTAAAGCTTTAACGTACTCATGAAAAGATTTCATTCGGGGCTACAGGAATTGACATCGCAATGCGTACCTGTGTCATATTGCAATGAAATGAAATAATTATATGAAATGAAATATATTTGATTGAAAGTACACTGATAGGACTGCTGTTTAACACACTTTACATCAATAAATACACCATTTAAACAACATTGATGCAACAAGTAAATAACCATTATATTTGATAATTATCTGTCAATAAGCATTTTATTAAGCAGGTGGAGATTATTTAACACACAGACTGATCATGCATTATCTAAACTAAACTAAAAAATAATCATTTCATAACATCAATATTGTATAAAAAAATATCACATCAGACAGGCATTGGCAAACAGTAAGGCACATGTCACAAATGGCAGATCTTTGGATTTCTTGGAATAGTATAAAGCTGCTTAAAATGTATTTTGTTATATATTCTGGTATTGATTGGTAAAATATGTAACGTTATAAGGATATAATTTATACAAGCCTAAAGACTGGATTTTATGGATTTTACATCGCGTCTAGGAAATAAAAAAAAAACTTGAAAGAAATTGTAAATTAATTTTGTCCTGCGTTTTCATGGCGATAATTTGCTAAATAAGGAAGATTTCTTGTGTGTGACATGTTAGGACATGATAGGGATTTTTATGTTAGATGTAGTTTTACATAAATAAAACTATATTTCTTTGGCATTAAGAGGTTATAATGAGTAAGTTTCAATGGAATAAATTTAAGTTAAAAAACTAGGGGTAACTAACGGTAATATTTTCCACATTTAACAGTATATTAATAATGAATGTACTATATATATTGCTTATATTTCCGCATTTCACTTAATTTGCTACTTTATTCAAAAAGCCCATTTACACACTTTTTGAGTTATTAAAAATGAACATAACATGGATTTCAATTCTTGTACGTAAATTTTAAATTTACAAATTTTAAAGATCACTGAGCTCTAGCACCATTCAGGATCAAAAGATTTATTAAGACACAAGTTTACGAATGATTATGAAGAGCATTGGAAAGAAATAAATACAAACAGGAAAAAATATGATAATTGGTGGAGACATAATATCAATAACAACTAAAGATTGCGATTATAAAACGTTACATAGGGAATAAAAATATATTATATGTCTCTGATGGAAAAGTTTAAATTCCAGATCTTGGATCCAGAGACAATACTAAATAAGCAGTGGACAAAGTAAAAGTTAATATCTAGACTAGATGACGCTAAATCGGTCATGACAACAGCAAATAAGACGAATGTTTGCAGCTATATCCAAGGATGAAATGGATCTATTGTCAACAGTTCCCTTCTTTCTCTATCACTTCATTATAACACCATTCTTTGTAGTAGCAAAGTTATTGGTGTAACAATTAAGGAAGAGCCAAAAACAATTCAAAATGAAAAAATTATACTATTTTAAAAATTCAACATGTTTTGTTGGTTCATATTGTACTACTGGCCCGTAAAAAATATGTACTGGGGAATTATACCGTTGAATTGTACCGCGAAATCGTACCATGATATTGTACCAAAAGAATTGTACTGAAGAAATGGTACCGAGGAATCGTTCCTCGGAAGTTGTACCATGAAATTGTGCCAAAGCAATTTTACTGAGGAAAATGTACCTTGGAAATTGTACCGTAAAATTGTACCTTGGAAATTGTACCGAAGAAATTGTCCCATGGAAATTGTACCGAGTAAATTGTGCATAGTAAATTGTACCATATTGAAAATCATTAAAAATGATGTTTGTTTGTAGCAGATGTTATTGGAGATTGTCTCTGGATTTTTTGCGATGCTCAAACAGCAGCATTGCCAAGCGTGATTTCGATGCGAGGCCATCTGCCCGCCGTTTTTCACATCGCGTTTTCTCCTCGGCTGTCATGTCCACGTGGCATAAAATCTCGCGGTAAAAATGTTTAAGGGCCGGCTCAACAGCGCGGAACACGTGAAGCTTTCGATACTTCACAAACATCGCGAATAAATCCACGCCTCGCACCGCCGCGTTATCCGATCGTATCGTCAGCCGCGCCGCGCGATAATCGTCCACGTAGAAACTACAATGCTCGTACGAATTTGTGTCGAAAAAACCGTAGCCGCGTTTTATCTCGATATTTCGCGAAATCGGCTTGTCATCAAAAATCAGGCTTGGTTTGTACTGGTAAAATGGGATCGGGAAATAAACCTGCCACCCCAGGATGGCGTTCATCCTCAAGCGGCTGAGGTAGTCCTTCGATAAGACCATACCCACGCTGCATAAACTGACAATTGGTGCGCCCGAGTAATCGCGCATAACCACATCAATGATGCTTATCTCTGAAAAATAACTCCCCGATTCTTGTAGTGAAACAGTCACTATCTTAGCGACGTGCCGGTATTTATTCATATAATGTGACAGCAATGACTTTGTTGTTGCAAATATGCTTTCATCATACGCGCCGTCTGTATAAGCGAAAACTATCGTCAAAACGACGTTCTCCACCGAATGCAGACATGTTCGCTCGAAAATTTCCAAAAATCCGCCAATCCCATCCTGTTCGTTGCCACGCACGGGCAAAACTAAATTTATCTGGACATTTTCCGTGACATACGGCATTGGCACAACTTCGACCTGGCCTAAGGGCCGGACGATGTTCACGCGGGTTTCCTTAATTCGTTTGAGTTCTGCGTCACGTACTTCGAGATCTAGGATGTACTCCATACCACGATGAGGGTCGAATCTTCTGTAGCCATTCACCAGACGAGTGAGAGAGTAACGCGACTTCTGCTTCGAGTTCATCTTAACCAACGTCGCCTGAAGAATTTCATCAATATCTTGCTTCTCAACACCTGAAATTAAATCATACGAAAATATTTTAAATTACAATACCATAGCAGGCATCTCTAGCCCATGACAGTGACACATGACCCTCAACATGTAAAGATCAGAGATCATGCTATCGGATAGGGTTCATGCTTCGAAAATGTATGAGCCAAAATTTCCGTCAAATGCAATATTCTTACACCAACTGTTAAAAACTTAGCCACCCTCCCATTTTTTTTTAATATATACAACACCCTCGCATATCCGGCGCAGGGCGGCGAACCAAAAAGTGAGCACTGAATTATTGTGAATTGTGATATTTCATTTTTCACATGGCTGAAAATATAGTTGATGGATTATATATTCAAACTCATGCAATAAAAGCTTTAGGGAAATGCTGTGTTTTGCGTTAACATATAATAGTTTGATAACCAACTGTGGCAAGCATTGATGCGTTGAGAGTTGTCAACCTATAAATAACTCATAACGCATGTTAGGTATCTGGGGTCAACTTAAGTCCACAAATATCAACAGATGAAGTATATAATAGTTTTATGGACAACTATTTTTCCAGTCTGGTACTTATTCGGGATATGTTATAAACTAATCATATGTAATATGATGTAACATAATGTAACATGGCACTAGCATCTCTTAAAACAAATTTACTTCCATGTATGAAGTCCATCTGTTTCTGATGTAAACACAAATGGAGAGCATACCACCAATATAACTAATCACATGTGGATTGCTAGAACGAACCAGCGAGCGGCTTTTCATTAGTGAAATCCGTGTTGAAGTAAATGTGAGTGCTCGAGAAATAGTCCCATTGGAGAACATCGAAACGACTTGTGGGCTTCATCGCTGGAGGCACCCCTGTGAAGTCAATAAAAAACCTATTAAGATCCACTAATGTGGACTGAGTAGCTCTACTGCTGTTGATGAAGTATACATCTAGTGAATGAGGTTAAACTGTATAATTGCAATTCTAATTGAGTTGAAAAATAGAAAATGCTAATACTATAGCAACATATAACAAATCCATCACCGTCGTATTTCATAGCTACCGAAGGGTTATTCTTAGAAACTCGGGAATAGATTGCGTAAGTTTAGACTTGATATCTAGTCACTTTCTATAGTAATATTTACTTTAAAAGTGTATTAGAAAAACGAACCAATGGGCCATGTTAGGCCTTCTCTGCCAGCAGGAGTGTACATACTCAAAGTTACTATACTGTCCTTTATGTCTGAGATCTCCCTCAAAGTCGTGTTTATCTCCAGCTGGCAAAAGAACCTGTGTGGACAATGTGAAAGATTGGCCATGTATGAAGATTGTATCGGGATGTCAATCTTAGTTCTTGAAATAAAATGAAATATATTTGATTTAAAGTGCATTAAGAGCATTGCTGTCTAACACATTTACATAAATAAATACACTGTTTAAAAAACATATGGTCTAAGCATCATCGGAAAAGAACACGCATATAAATTAGCACTAAAACATCAATGAGCTTCCCTAACTAATAACTAAGTAGATAACGAACATATAACTATAAGTAGATTAAGAACACAAAACTGTGGTAAAAAAGCTATGATGATGAAAATGATTATTTATTAGTCGTCAACTTTGGTTAACAGGTGTGTTTTTAGTTGACTAGCGTAGCTCCTGGAAGAAAGGACACTGAGCGTGCCATATAGACATGACTACGAGGTTATTTAACATATATTAATTTGGAAACGGTATGTGACAACTGTTGCCGCTTTTCGATATCTTAAAAATTTTCAGATCATTACAAAAAACGAGCAAGAATGGTTTGAACCAAGAAGGTAGCATGTAGCCACATACCTGTGTAATTTGTATAGTGAGGTGTGGTGGTGAATTGGGGACACAGTGATTGTTTCAGTGAATGATGCATTGTGCCGCAGGTTCGCGATACTAGAGTCAAAGTCCAAACCTTCATCGTAGAAGGCTGTGTACGCATTCGTCTGTGTAAACATTCTTCATTTAATCTGATGTTTGACTGGATAAAACCAGTTGATACTCATCTATATGGCATTCTATGTTACAAGTAGTAATGTACGTCCCATCCACTGTACATCTGTATAAGACTCTGAACCAATTCCTCGAGTCATTAGAGTAAGTTTTACCATGTCATGATGGGGTCCATCCTAAAAAGAACAGTAAAGGTAGAATTCTTGGATGTGTAAACTGCGTAAACAGCTTAAACGCTTCAGAAAGCATGATTTTTCATCTGCAAAACCCTGAGCCGAAACTGTTCAGTAATGACTTCAGTAACGAGAAACCATAACATGTCCTTACAATAAGGTCCATTACATGCGGTAGATCTTAAGGGTGCAGTATACTAACCCCAAGCTGAGAGGTACAGACTAGCCCAGTTGAGTGCGTGAGGCAGTGACCAAAGTTTTCACTCGGACTGTTTGAGTGTGAGTTCTGTACACACCAGTCTAATTCACTGTATGTAAGGTCCATGAGGCGCTACAACAGAAAGTTTTTGTTAATTGATACCACACAGAGAATGATTGTTCATTGCAATATTGTCACTTAATGTGACATTTGGTATCATACAGTTATTAGCTCGGATTGTATAAGTATACACGCCTGAATTACTGCTTAATCTGCTTAGACCACTAGCTCTTACTACACTCAGTACTACCGGTATATCATGAACAAAACCAGGCAATAAGATCAATAAGTATCATTCATATCATCTGAATACTGCATTACAAATTTCACCTATCCGAGGGGGCATTTGTTAAGTCCTAGCAACTATGGATGCCTCTTCAATGCATTCCCAGCCTACATTCGACAATCTACAACTGTCAGCCAATTTAAAAGCAATCTCAAAACACACTTTTTAGCATGGCTTTCACTAAATAATTCAACAGTACTTTATTAATTTGCCGAGAATCAACACTTTCAAAGAGAGATTGCCTGCTGCTGTTTTTTTACTAATTCTTCATATGAATGGCAACTTTGTCCACATATGATTTCCTTTTTTTGATACTTGTTCTTCTGTCCACTGTAATATTCAACATTGTTATCTATTTCATGCTCACTGTAAATGTACATAATAGTATCTAACATTGATCTGTATTACCTATATCCTATTAAATGTTAATTTTATATAATTTAAGTATATTTAAGTCTTAGCCCATTAGGCTATCTTATCATGTAAAGTGTGTTTGAAAGCTCAGCTAATAAGTACACTTTAATCAAATAAATTTCATTTCATAGAAGTAACGTGAAAAAGTAAAGCGCGACATATATTTTTTGCACAAATCATTGTTGAAGGTCAACAGGGAACTATAACCAATATCTTAACAAAAACCTACAGCCTAAGTTAGTGACTCAATATTTTCTCTGTGCAACCATTACGTTCAGATTATATTTACCAAGTTAAATACCGCAGGGGAATAGGTCAATTTCTGAGTTACTTTCATAGATATACCCTTGTTTCCCCTTGCATGTATTGTTGAAGAATTGATTACAAGGAACTAAAATACAATATTGCAAAATTTTAAAAACCTGTGAGACGATGATTCCACCATCGAGGCCACAGTTTTCAGTGCTGGAGTATGGATTCTTGAGACCAACGTATAAATCCTCACTGACACTAATGTGAGAAACGAAATCAAACAGCGCGTGTCCACGAACGTACGTGACGTCCGAAACGAAGTAATAATAATCGTACGTTCTCGGCGCATGTGTTGCGATATATTTGAGTATATGGAGTGGCAGCAATTCCCGCTGTGTCTGGAAGCTGACGATCGTCATTCCGGGTCGACGGATATCGCTCGGGGACGCGGTGAAGAAGACGGTTGTCGTGACGTACTGCGGGAGCGTCAGGTTAACGGCAACGCCGAATGTATCCAATGTATCCGGTGATGTCACCACGGCGACGAAGAGTTTATCGCGAATACCTAATTCTGTATACGCATAACTTGGACGGCTAGGTTTACCAACGTACGGGTTACGTCTGGGGGCTTCATGAACAGCAGCAAACTGTTTAACGTTATTGTTGTCTACGCGTATTTCATTTTCATTTCCATATTTCACAACAATGTTGACTTTCTTTTCCGTCTCTTTGACATTCATATTTTCCTCTTTTAGTTCCAAGTCATGTTGCATGGAGTTCCCCGCATTCTTCAAGTTGTGTAAATCATTGTTCAGTGGCTCGTCAATTTCCTTCAGAGATAATGACTTGGCTTTCCGCACAGCATCCGAGGCAAATTGACTTTTTCCATCTTCCACTGAATCAATGCAGCTTTCTTCCAAAAATGGCGTGAATATAATACTTAGAGTGATGCCAAGACAAACACCGATAACTGACGATGCCACAGGTCGCGACAGAAACAAAATGGGACTGCCCATATCTTTATCAAGTCAGTTTGTCGTTATTAATGCCTGTTATGTTCTGCCCTCAGTCTGTTTGTATTCTATTATATGACTGCAGACATAAAGATAAACAACATGCAATGTTATAATGTTACTTTAGTACAAAGTATGAGAATTTTAAGACAAAAACATGGAGATGAATGTACAGAATCAAACCTTGCTTCTGCTGGGATGCGAACTCATGACCTATATCAATGTGTTCTCAAAAAGGGTATGGTATTATGTGTATAAATGCGCAGAATGCCTTCTCCCGTTCCTAAGTAGGTAGAGCATCAGATCTACGTATTATCTGCATATTGTGAGTTTGGGTCCCATCAGAGGCAATATTTTTTGGCATTTATCTGATATTTATAGAATGTCTATCGTCATTAATGTGAAGTCAAAACATGTCTAAACATCCCAAAAAGCCTCTTGAATGAATTGCCAAAAAAAAATCCCACAATAAAAAATTAAAGAGAACCTCAACAAATATGTTGTGCTATTATAAAACACTTCAGGGAGTAGGCTATAACATAATAACCCCCCTCCCCTTATTATGGGCATAAAGCGAAAGAGATATGCTGCTGAGTGGAGCATCGATGACCATTAGCTATTTTTAATTAAGCTCACAAATCCCAAGACAAATTAATGCTTCAGAATGATGCATGATGCATTTTTTTTTCACATGATGCCCAAAAGTTACACTTCGGTTACTTACTCCCCTTTCTCATGCGATATAATGGTATACTACACCATAATTATGATGATGTCTTATAATTTTGTGACACCTGATACATATGTCTTACAATACATACATCTTATATCTTTGTGTATTTCTTACATATGAGAAATAAAAAATACAAGTACATTGGCTGTACAGTTGTCTTTTCTTAATTAGTAGAGCGGGATATAATTACCACTGACAAATGACATAAAAGAACAAGTCTTGCTCATTATCGAAAATAGTTCAAAGATATCACTATCAATCATGCCATCAATCGCATAGGAAGTTTATTTTATAAGTTGGGCATGTTCAGGTACAATCATCTGGGATTTTATTTGGGGGCAGGAGAAGTGGCTTGAGGAGTTTTTCGAAAGGCGTGCATGCTAATAACGAAGGTACGATTAAGTTAGGTGATGTCTAGGGAAAGTAGTATTATTAAGTTATTAACCCTTACACTACACTGCTTGATGGTGCAGTGACACTCTCACGGTACTTTGTAAAAAAAGCAGAGACTGATGATACAGCTCGGCGACGCATACTGACACAGTGACTGATACTAACTAGTATCACTATCAGTGATACTCATATTCAATATTACTGATAATGATATTCATGATATATACCGGTACAAATACTGTGTTAGCTAACTTAAGCTTTATCCCAAGACTACGATGCTACGACTTAAAAAATTGCGGAATCCTCATAGAAAATAGGCAAAGGTAAACTAGACACATTCGTTAACTGCATCAACACCTTCAAGTTCGACAACTTGGAAACTATTGACATTCATCAAATTAATGAAGACCCCATGTTTGACAACTTGTCAATCAAGTCCAGTCTGCGTGGAAATTTGGGAGTGGAAATTTGCTACAATTTACCACATCGTAAATCCAAAGCGGAAATTCATATGAAATGATTTGGCACTTATCGAATCATTTTATCAGTTCATGAATCCGTAAAGGTCTATTGGGTCATGGTTGAATGACTAAATTATCAACTGGAAAAATGTATAAGAATAAGTAGTAGCATTACAGAATAATATTTTGTTCATTTTAACTTCTTCATTAATCACTGTATAACTATTCAAATCATGTATTAATTCGAGAATTTTAAGCTAATGATATTTATATTCTTCAGGTTTATTTTCAATACGCCGATCACCAATATTACATTTTATATCCGCAAGAGAAACCTGCCTGCGATACCAGGATATCGTTATTTTTAACGACCATATTAAAATGTTAAAATGTTTTTCGGTATAT
>WURV02207288.1:0-11260 GCA_011762755.2 Epimenia babai
GCCTTCTGCAGGTTGCGCGCGCGCGAGTAGTAGCCGAGACCTTCCCAGGCTTTCAGTACGTCTTGCTGGTCGGCCACGGCCAGCGCCTGGATAGTAGGGAACCGGTCAATGAACCGCGCGAAGTACGGCTTGACGGTTTCCACCCGGGTCTGTTGCAGCATCACCTCGCTGAGCCACACGTGATACGCCCGCGGCTGCTTCCGTCGCCACGGCATGCTGCGCCGATTGACCTCGAACCACGCCAGCAATCGCTGCGGCCAGTCTGACGGCGCAGGCGTGTTCGTCGTCGTCTTCTTCTTCTTGCGCGGCATGACAGTTTCCGGGCGAACCGGGGGAGTCATCCCCCGGAGAAGATGCAGCAGGACGTGCGCGAGTTTTCGTTTTTCATGACCACCAGGCTGGTCGTAGCACCAGGAACCTGCACCGACCAGGTGCGCAACGACCGCGGGTCGGACTTTCTCCGGGGGATTCCTGTCAACTCCTGAGGGCAGATTCGCAACTGGTCGCCAAGTATCGGGTTGCGTCCGCCCCGTCGAGCGGTGCGCCCGCATTGAGCCAAAACTGGGTCGACGACCGACAGTTGTGAAGATGCGGGTGTCGTTCAGCCGATCACGAGTCATTCTACCTTTACACGGTAGCGGTTTCTCGTTCCAGACTGGCGACATCGATCGTCGCAACTTCAGCACCCCCTGGGATCTCTGGCTCCGGTAGGTGTTCCGCATTCGGCCACAAGCCCGTGAACAACTATTTGAACAACCCGGCGGCGCGCACTTTCGCGGAGCACATTCCGGCTCAAGCCCGCAACAAGGGGCTGCGTGAAACCAGCCGAAGTGGGCACCCTCCTCACCGTTCACCACCGATGCCACCGCTCACCATGGCCCTTCAGTCACTGGTTCCATCACGATTGGTGGCGTAGGCAATCGGGATCCGGCTCCGGAAGCGTTCGCGCCGACGGATCAAATCGGATGCGGCGAACTTGTGGCGAGTTGCTGGTCACGTTCAGTCACCGTCAATGCGTGTGGCGAATCGTCCGGTTCTACCGGACGATACTGACCGGGAGCCCGGGAGGCCGGTGGATGCAAATCGTGCAAACCCGGAAACCCGGGACGGGGACATACGTCTACCATTCAGAGGGTCCCGTGTTCCGAGATCCTCACCACCCGAATTCTGTGCACGCGTTCGCGTGCCGCCCGCACCGCTCCGTGCCGCTCCGGACGAAAGCGCGCCGACATGATGACGCGTCGTATCGCTCGTATGCCCCGTTCGCTGGCCGTTCCCGGCCTGTCTGTGTTGGCGCTGCTCGCCGTAGCGCTGTCGCTCGTTTCTGGCACTGTGCTCGCCCAGGATGGCGATGGGGACGGGGAGGGGGAGGCCCAGCAACCCGACCGGCGGGTGATCTACGTCCCCTACAAGGACCTGCAGAAGGCCCTCGACAAGCCGGAAGGCGTCTTCCTGCCCTACGCCGAGTTCGAGGAACTGTGGAAGAAGGCCACGCAACAGGCGCCCGAACGCCGGCCCGCTACCGCTGCGCTGATCCACTCGGTGGAGTACGTCGGCGAGGTCACCGGCGACACCGCGCGATTCACCGCGACGCTGAGGATGCGCACTTTCGTTGCCGGCTGGATCAGTGTGCCGTTGCCGTTCGGCACCCGCATCGCCTGCTAGGAGGCCACGGTCGACGGTGAGTTGGCGCTGCTCGCACCGGACACGACAGGGTACCGGCTACTGATCAACGAGCCGAAAGGTGAAGGCGACGAGCAGCCGCCGGCCGATCACGAACTGAAGCTGGTCTTCGAGGTTCCCGTGGAGCCGGACCCGAACCGGGCCGACTGGCGGACGGTGGGCTTCGGCGTGCCCCGCTCGGCCGTGGCGCAGTTGTCGTTCTCGGTGGACCAACCGAGCCTCGTCCTCGAGGTCTCGCCGCGCATCGCGGCGGTTGAGCCGGGGCAGAATGACGGGCAGCGAACGGGCATCAAGACGTTCCTCGGCAACGGCGACACCTTGCGAGTGAGCTGGAAGACCGAGGTCACGCGGAAGGAACAGGAAGCGGTCGTCTCCGCCAGTCAGGCCGCGGTGTGCACGCTGGCGGAGGGGGTGATCACGCTCTCGTCGCAGATTCGCCTGACCGCGATCCAGGGCACGTTCGATGAGGTGCTGGTAGATCTGCCGACCGGCTACAACCTGCGCACTCCCGACAGCGGCGACTGGCAGAGTTTCACCCGCGTGCCCGGTGACTCGCCCGACGAGCAGCGCCTTCGGGTTCGTCTGCGCGCCCCGGCGGCCGAGTACCAGTTCGCTATCACGGTCCAGTTGGTGGTGCCGGACATCGCCGCCGACCACTCCCTGCCGACCTTCCGCGTCCGTGGTGTGACGCTCGACCGCGGGTACTACGCGGTCTTCGCCGACGACACGCTGGACGTCGCCGTGGGAGACCTGCAGGGGATGTCGCCCGCCACTTGGCGCGAGTTGCCCTCCTTCTGCCAACAGGGTGGCGGTGGGCAGCCCAGCACGCTGGCCTACCAGTTCCTCAACGCTCGCGAGGTCGTAATGCCGGTCGCGGTCACGCGCAAACAACCGCAGGTCCGGGTCTGGCTCAACCACCGGCTCGAGATCGACGAAACCCAACTCTCGATGCGCGCGGCAGCGCAGGTCACCGTCGAACGGGCGGGCATCTTCGCGCTGTCGTTCGTGCTGCCCGACGGCTACGACGTGCAGGAGGTGGGCCCGATGGACTCGGTCGTCAAGGCGTGGCGTGAGCGCAGCTTCGACCCCGACGGCGACGGCCCGCGTCCGGCCCGCCGCACCCTCGATGTGGAGTTGCGCGCACTCACCCGCGGCACTGTCGCCATCACTCTGTGGCTGCAGCGGCCACTCGGAGTGGACCTTCCGCGCCAGAAAGACCGCCAGCCCGTCACCGTCGCGCTGCCCGTGATCCGGGCACCGGGCGTGCAGCAGGAGCGCGGCCACTACGTCATCTGCGCCCGCGACACAGTCAACGTGGAGGCCGGCACGCTCGACGGTCTCCAGCCGCTCGGCGTGGCCCAGGCCTTCCAGCGCGGCGTCGCGGTCGCTGGCGAACTGCCGGTGGTGCTGGCGTTGCAGTTCACGGCGCCCGGGGTCAACGGCGACTCGGCGGCGGCGCTGATGCCGATCAGCGGCGAACTGGCGCTGTCGTTGAAGGACGCGCAGGTCAGCGTCGAGGTGATCCACCACGTCCAGGTCAACGAAGAGTCGATCGAACGGCACACGCTGCTGATCTACACGATCCAGTTTGCTGGCGTGGACTCGTTCCGGCTGCGCATTGCCAACGCGAAAACGCCACCGGCCTTCGCCGCTCGCGCTCTGCCGCAGCAGCCGACGCCGGTGGACGAGGGCACGCAGACGGCCCCGGACGGGCAACTCTACGTGGTGCGCACCAACGAGAAGATCCGCGGGCGATGGGTGCTCAGCCTGCACTGGCAGGAGAGCCTCAAGTCGCTCAAGCCCAACACCGAGGAAGCGCTGGTCTTCCCCACGGTCAAGCCGCAGGACGTCGCCGCCGAGTTCGGCAGCTACCTGATCGCCAAGCGCAGCACGATTCACATCGGTGCCGCCACTGCCGAGAACTGCTGGCCGGTTGACCCGTCCGACCCGCTGGTGGTGGCTGCGCTGCAACGCGCCAACCAGGCGCTGGCCGGGGACGGCGCGGGGCCGACCGCCGGCGTGACGCTCGAGACACCGGCACTGGCGTGGCGCTACCAGTCGCATCCGCACGCCATCGCCATGAAGATCATGCGGCGCGAATTCAGCGAGCTGTACGCCGTCGTCGTGCGGCGCCTGCACCTGGATGTGGACGTCAACGCCGAGTACCGCACACGCGTGACGGCGCTGATCGAGTTCCAGGCGCGCCAGCAACAGTCGCTGGTGGTCGAGTTGCCGGCCGGGGCGTCCCAGATCCGTGTCCGTCGCGGATCGGGCGACATCCAGTACCGCGTGGGCGAGAAACCCGAGCAGATCTTGATCCCGCTCGACGCCGGCGACGCCGACACCGTGCAGAAGCGCGCCATCGACTACACGCTGAGCGTGGCACCGTCGGAGGACGCGCAACTCGGCATGAGCGGGTCGTTCGAGGTTCCGCCGCCATCGCTGGGCAATGCACCGATCACCGAAACGACTTGGAACTTCACGCTCCCCGGGCGCTTCAACTGGTCGTCGGACGATCCGTCGTACGACTTCGCGCCCGACCACCTTGGCGTGGACTGGTCGCCAATCCCCGACCCGCAGCTCGGCCGCAGCCAGACCGACGCATCGCACGTCTCGTTCAGCCGCCGAGTGGGCGCCACGCCGGTGACGGTGCAGTTCACCAGCGACACGTGGCGCTTCGGGCTTCACGTGGTGCTGTTCGCGGTGTTCCTCGCGGTGAGCTGGTTCGTCCCGGCGCTGATTCACCGCATTGACCCCGGGTCGTTCATCATCACCACCGGCGCTATCATCCTGCTGTTCGCCGCGCCCGAGGCATCGCGCACGTACGCGCTGTCGGCGTTCGGCGGAGTGATGGTCGCACTGCTGCTCTACTTCGGTCGCGTGGTTCTGCTGTCCGCCGCGCATGGCCGCCGGACGACTGCTCGGGTGATGCCCACGCCGGCCGTCGTGCTGCCGACGAGCGAGGGGGGCGTAACGGAAACGGCTACGGCTCGTCCCGAAGGGATGGATCCGGTGACCGACGACGAAGTTGCCGAGGAGGTGGAAGACGTGGATGAAACCGGTGACGACGACGGCGGCGAGGACGATACCGCTACCGACGAACCGCCCGACGGGGAGGATGACGCCGCTTCGACGACGTCGAAGAAGAAGACCACGAAGAAGAAGGCGAAGTCGAAGGCAAAGAAGAAGAGCAAGAAAAAGTCCGGCGGCACCGGTGGTGACAGCGGGAAGAAGGAGTGACGATCATGCCGAGTATCACTCCGACTCCAGCGTCCGTTAATCCCCGCCTCGCGGTTCGCGCGGTTCGTGCAGTGCTGCTGCTGGCGCTGCTGCTGGCCGTACCGCCGGTTGTGCGCGCCCAGGACCAGGACCCGCCGCCCGATCCGCCGGCCGTCGTGCTGGTGCCCGAATCCGAGTGGGAGGCCCTGCTCGCCCGCAGTCCGAAAGGCGTGGTCGTGGACTACGCGAAGTACCGCGCAATGCAGGTGGCTGCGGCTGCGCGCAGCGAGGCCGTCACGCCACCGCGTGCGATGCTCACGACCCGCGTGGACTACACCGCCACGCCACTCACCGACGGGCAGAACGCCAGCCCCGACCACGTCGCCTGGACGATCCGCGCCGTGCTGGATGTGCTCGATCCCGGCGCCACCGGCTGGTCGCAATGGCAGATCAGCATCGCGCCGCTTGCCATCGATACGGTCGTCGCGCAGGAACAACAGGACGACGGCACGGTGCGCGAGGTGCCAGCCGTGGCCTTCATGCGAAACATACCCGGCGGACGGGGCCGCGGAGTCGGCCAGCGCCTGACGATCGCAATGCGCGGTGCCGGTCGCCACACGATCACGATCAACGGTCGTGCACCCGCACAGGCCGTTCCCGGCGAGACCGACCAGCGCCGGATCACGCTGTCCACCAGCGCGATCTCCACCGTCGCCACGCTGCGGCTGCAGGGCGCGGACCGGCTCGACGTCGTTTCCAGCAACGTGCCGCTGCGCTCCGAGGAAAATGACGGGGCTGCGAGAATCGCTGCGTTCGGGGGGCGCCAGGCCGTGGACGTGGTGCTCGCACCGAAGACCGACGCCACCCCCGACCGCGAGTCGCTGCTGGTCGGGTCACTCTCCGCCTGGCATGACCTGCGCCCCGGTGTGCTGAACAGTGATTTCGTCGCCCACGTCGATGTCGCGCAGGCTCCGCTGTCGCAGATCACGCTGGCGTTGCCCGCCGACGCCACCCTCAAGGACGTGCGGGCCGCACGACTGCGCAACTGGCAACTGAAGGATGACAACGGCCGACGACTGCTCGTGGTCGCGTTTGCCGAACCGATTGTCGACGGACAGTCAGTAGACGTGCGGGTGGTGCTCAGCCGCGACCTGCCACCGACCGCCATCGGCGCCGACGCGCCGGCTGTGTCGCTGCCGCGCATTGCGTTCGCGTCGCCCGTACACCGCCAGCAAGGCGTGATGGCCGTGACGGTCGCTGGCGAGTGGACGGCCGTGGTCCAGCCCGGCGCCGGATTCGAAGAGACCGCCGTGCCATACACGGTGGCGCATGCCGCCGTGCAGCAGGGGCTGCGCGCGTGGGCGTGGGCGTGCTTCGGCCCGCTGCCGGAGGCCGACGTGCAACTGGCACCGGTCCCCACCGTAGTGGATGCCACCGTGCGGAGTCTGTGGGCGATCGGCGACCACCTGCAGGAGGTGACGGCGGCGGTTGACTACACAGTCGTGCGCGGCCAGGCGTGGCGCTTGTCGGCCGAGTTGCCGCCGGGGTTCCAGATCACCAATGTCACGTCGTCGATGGCCGACGACACCTACGACTGGTCGGTCTTCGCGCCGGTTGCCGAGGGCCGCGGCCCCGGCATCGTCTTCGACCTGCGGCTGCGCCTCGCCGCTGCCGACGGTCCGGCTCCCGCGGATGGCCGCGATGACGCCGGCGAGGTCGCGACGTTCACCATCTCACTGCTGCGGCGCCAGGCGCTGGATCGTCTCACCGATGAGGGTCGCGTGCTGAACCTGCCGGTGGTCCGGCCGATCGACGCACGCGAGACGCGCATTTACCAGGGCATCGCCGCCGGCCGCCACATCGCGATCAACGTGGCGAGCACCACGCTTGAAGACCGAGAACGCTTCGAGTCCATCGAACTCGACGTGCTGCGCACGTTGCTGGTGGACCATCCGGATCTGGCCGTCGCGCTGCGTGCCGACGCCGCGACTGCCTCTGCCCACGTCACGGTCAGCCCGCGAGCAGCCCGGCTGACGGCCACGGCGGTGGTGATGGTCACGCTCGGTGACCAGCTGACCACGGCCGTGCGCCTCGAGTATCGCGTTGCCGACGCGCCGGTCGTCGAGTTGCCGTTCACGCTGCCCGAGCGCATCGGCCCGGCCGGATCGCTCGATGTGTCGATGCCGGTTGCCGGTCCGCGAGGCTGGCACCTGCTGGACTGCCGAGACCGCCTCGTGGCCGGAGACCCCGTGGACGGCCGCCGCCGGTATGCGGTGAGACTGCCCGGCCGCGCGATCGGTCGCCGGGTGCTGTACCTGACGATGCGCGAGGACATGGCCGACGATCAACCTCATGCGGTGCCGAACGTGGCGGTGCCCGACGCCCAGTTCACGTACGGCGTGATCGGCGTGGAAGCCCGCGATGGCAACGACCTGCAGGTGGTGTCCAACGCCAAGTTGCAATCACTCGACCCCGGCGACTTCCCAGTCGTGCCGCACCCGACGAGCGACGGGCGACACCGTTTCCAGCAGGCGTTCAAGTTCTTCGACGCGGACTGGGAACTGACGGCGCAGTCGCACGCGCGGGAGGTCGCACCAGTGCTGCCGTGCATGGCCGACCAGGTGGCGATGCGCACGATTCTCGACCCGTCCGGTCGGGAACTGGTGTTCGCGGAGTGGGACCTGATCTGGACCAGCGGCCAGGACGTTCGGGTGGAACTCCCCGATGGTGCCGAGTTGCTGGCCGTGCTGCGCCGTGGCCACGACGAGGAGGAGATCACCGGGCAGTGGCTCGGGATTCGTCCGACCGAGGATCCGGATAACGGTCGCATTGTCGTACCTTTGGCCGGGCCGTGGTTCGGCGGAGCGCGCCACACCACGGTGCGAGTGATCTACCAGCGGGACACCGGCACTCCGCTGCGTAGCAGCCACGAGTTCCGCCCGGCGCTGCCGAAGCTGTGGCTTGCCTCGCCGGAACGGCGTGTGCCGGCGCTCAATACGGACTGGCACCTGTATCTGCCACCGGGGTTCCGCGCGACGGAATTGACGGGGGACCTGTTCGCCAATGCGTGGGTGGAGCCGGACTATGGAGAAGGGTTGTCGATCAGCACACCCGAACCGATGCCCGTCGAGGAGACCATCCACGAGTACGGAGTGCGTCTCGAGCAGGTGGCGAAGGAGCGCACGCTGGGTGGCGGGGCGGCGAGGGAACGCACGCTGGGGGATGACGACGGGGTGGGGCTCTCCGGCGGAGACGATGGCTCCCCGCTGGGCGGTGTTCGCGAATCGATGGATTCCGCCGGCCGCTCGATGGCGTCCCCCTTCAGCGGGAGCGACAGCAAGTACAAGTACGCGAACAATTCCGGTGCAGCAGAACCGACGAGCGGAGCAGAGAGCTTCCGCGATACGACCAACGCCAATCGGGCGTACCCCCCGTCCAGCAACGGACCGTCGATTGCGATCGCTCCCGATGCTCCCCGCCGAGCCGATCGGGGTCGGGACGCCGAACGGTCCGGTGATGGCGACGCGGATTGGCCCGCCGATGACATGGAGCCGGCGCCCGAACCGGAGCTCGAACAGGACCCACAGCCAGTCCCGGCCCAGCCAGGCATCGACCCGGAAGCGCGCGACGATCACAACGAGGATCCGACCGATGACCCGGCCCACCGGGATCTGCGGCCCAACCCCAACCCCGACCAGTCGAGCACCGAGTCGCCGTTTCCCGAGAACGGGTTCAACAGTGGCATTGGCACCGGCGGGCGAATTGCCGAGGAGCAACTACGGCGGCAAGGTGGCGGCCGCGAGTTCGCCCTCGGTACGCGCCCGATGGGCAGCAGCATCCGCCCGGGGCCGGAGCATCGCTACGCCCACATGTCGTTCCATGACATGGTCACTGCCCTCGACTTCGCCTCGCTCGACGAGCAACTGCGACGCCGCGGTTTCACCTCGCTGACGCTAACCGAGGACGCCAACGGACTGGTCAGCGTCCACAATCCCCAGCCGGTCGCGGCCGCTGGCGTGGCCTACGATCCGCGGGTGCGCGTCGTCGTCGAGCGACCGCAACGCAGCGTGTGGCTGCGGGTGCTGTGGCTCGGTCTCGGGGCCGCGCTGACCGCCGGGCTGGTGCTCAGGCTGAGGCAGTCGTCGGTGATGATGCTGCTCGCGATCACGGCAATCACCGCCTATGCGCCGGGCATTTTTGGCAACCAGGTGGCGCCGGCGGCCTACGACATCATGCGCGGCAACTGGCTGTGCACGTTGGCGATCTTGCTGGTGACCGTGGTGCGGTTCCTCTGCCGCAAACTCGGCGCGCCGGAGAAACCGTTCGCGGTCCGTCTGCCCGTCGGGTTCGGCGAGTCCGCGACGATGATGCTCGCCATCGTCATGCTCGGGCTGCTCGCCAGCACCGCGTCCGCCCAGTCGGCTGGAGAACTGATGGCCGGTGATGACGGCGATGTCGTGCTCGCTCCCTACAACCCGGACGAGCCGGCGACGCTGGATCAGATCGATCGCGTGTTCGTCGGCTGGCAACGGTACGTGAAGCTCTGGAACGCGGCCTTCCCCGACAAGCCGCTCGATCGCCAGCCGCCCGACGGCACGCCGACCGATGCCGTGGTCTACGGTTCGCGGTACGAGGTGCGCGTGAACCTGGAGGGCGAGGGCCACGACCGTCGCGTGATGGTGGCCGCCACCGCGCGCTTCCGCATCGAGGCCTTCGCCGAGGGTCCGGTCGACATCCCGATCGGTCTCGCCGGCGCGGCCATTACGATGGCCACGTTCACCCCTGCGGGTGGTGCCGCGGGTCCCGCCGAGTTGCAGGCCAACCCTGCCGGCTACATCCTGCGGCTCACGGGTCGGGTCGCGGGCACGCTGGAGATCGGGCTGATGCTGCCCGGTACCGCGCGTGTGGAGTCGGGGCGCTTCCGCATCGTCACGCCGGCGTTCCCGGGCAACCGGCTGGTGCTGGACGTGCCGGCCGAACTGCGGCCCTGGGTCTCCAGCGCTGGTGGCGCCGGGCTGGTCGAGAAACGGGACGACGGTCGCGTGACCTGCGACGCGGTGCTCGGTGCCAGCGAGCAGGTCCAGTTCGGCTACCGTCCCGAGTCAGCCGGCGGCGGCATCGGCGACGTGACCTACCACGCCGTCGTCCAGCAGACCCACGCCGTACACCGCGCCCACATCGACGTAGCCGCGGTCTGCCAGCTCTCCATCACCAGCGGCCAACTCACCAGTGTCGCGCTGGGCCTGCCCGAGGGTTTCGTGCCCCGCCGAGTCGCCGCGCCGCGCCTGCGTTCGTGGAACCTGCGGGATGATGGCCGCTCGCTGGAAGTGACGCTGCACGAACCGATCAGCGGCGAGTACCGGCTGGAACTCGCCGGCGAGATTGCGACCGCCATGCCGTCGGCGGATCCGGCGCAGCCGGCGGTCGCCAACCGGGTGCTGCCCGTGCGCGTCAACGGCGCCTGGTACCAGCACGGCCGGTTGAAGTTGCTGGCCGACGCCGACCTCGCACTGGCGGTCACCGAGACGCGCAACCTGGAGCGTCCAGCCGGAGTCGAGCGCGAGTACGAGTACGTCAACCCGGGCTTCACGCTGGCCTACGAGGTGCGTCTGCAGACCACGCAGGTGGAGGCGGCCGTGTTCGCCATGCTCGCGGCCAGCCGCGACGAACGCTCGCTGGGCGTGACGCTGGACCTCGTCGCCAGTGGACGTCCGCTGCACGGCTTCGACGTCGAGATCGGCGAGACCGACGACGCCGACGGGGCGTGGACGATCGTGGACGTGCACGGCCATGCGTTGAAAGACTGGCGCGAGGTGCGCGAGAACGGCCGACGCTTGCTTCGCATCGGGCTGTCGGCACCCGTGTCAGGTGCCGGCACCTGGTACTTCCGCCTGCGCAACGTGCGCCGGGTCGGTCGCGACGTGGGCGCGACGTTCACGCTGCCCGCGATCCGGGTGCCCGGTTCGCGGCGGCCGCGGTTCCTGCTGGGTGTGGCGTCCGCGGTGGACCTTTCGGTTCGTGTGGAGGGCCCGCGCGGGTTCGACGAGGTGCGCCCCGAGCAGTTCCCGTACTGGGTGTTCGACGATGCGTCGATGCGTCCCCGCAGTGCGTGGGTCCGGCGCCAGCAGATGCCGGCGGATATGCGCGTGACCCCGGTGCCGCTGTCGCCGCGCTTGACGCTGACCTCGCTGTCGCACCTGCGTATCACCGACGACTGGCTGGCGTCGGGTTTCTGGTGCCGCTGGCAGATCGACGTTGCGCCGATTGCGGAGTTCGTCGTCGACATTCCCCGCCATGCGTCGTACTTCGCCGACGCCGACACGCCGGCTGCCGAGGTGGGCAAGGACATCCGCGTGTT
>WURV02207299.1:0-11258 GCA_011762755.2 Epimenia babai
AAAACGATGGAAAAAAATACCATTTACTAGCCAATCAGGCACTGCAGTATTATAATTTCATCATCTTCGTTTAGGGCAGCACACATATATATATATATATATACCAAATGACAGAGTATAACATGTCATCGACAATAAATAAAAGTCTGCAAAAAGTGCCAGCAGACCCTTCACTTTGTACTTTCCTACATTTACCTATGGTGCCACAAATAAATATCATAAGTACTTTGGCCAAGCCAAGCAAATTATTATCATTATAATGCATTTTTCTTCAAGGTAAGTTAATTCTAAATATGCAAATATGGAGTGGTACAATACGTCCAACGTCTTTCAGCTTCCCTTTCTCAGGCTGAACAAGTGTTTATATAATTATATTCAATTCGTTGACTGTATCCTACATATATAAAACAATGTTGTGTCCATTTCTGTGTGTATATCTAAAAAATAAACCCTCTTTCTTTCTATCTTTGTTACGTATTTATGTATTTACAAATCAACTATAAACTAGGCCTATTTTACAGTACAAACATTAACCTAATCTAATGTCTATTCCATCACTAACATATAAACTACACAAGCTACATAAAACAGGATGGGAATATATCCAATGTTGCATTGTATAGCTAGCTTTTATACATTAAAAACAGCTGTCAATGTTAGCACTATCTGCAGTTCGGTTATATGTTAGTAGTTTGGTTATATGTTAGAAGTTCGGTTATATGTTAGCAGTTCGGTTATATGTTAGCAGTTCGGTTATATGTTAGAAGTTTGGTTATATGTTAGCAGTTCGGTTATATGTTAGCAGTTCGTTTCGGAGCTCTGGAGTTTCTATAAGGGCCACGATCCACTCACAACCTACCTGGTGCCTATGATCAACTTGTTCTCTACCACAGAGTCTACATACGCAGTCATCGCGCACCCTGTAACGTTTCCCTTTCTAACACCAAAGCTGGTGGAAGACTATGGCTAACCACATCCAGAGAATTCGTTTATTTTCTCAATTTTCACCGCTACTTTGGGGTGAGGAACCAGACGCCAACTCTTCGCGCAATCTAACGAACCGTCAATGGAGAGTTCTGTCCCTTGCAATGGCCTCCAGGAGGTTGTGAGTGGATGTAAACAGAGAGACCTCCCAACCCCCACCCACCCCACCGAACACAGTTCAATAAGCTACCCTTGAACCTGCATAAGGAAGTCAAAGTCAAAATGCGCTAAGTTGTCAGGGATTTCTCTAATTCCATACGTGGCTGAAGAGAGCAAAATAGTCATGAAGCAACCCTTCAGAGATTCCAGCGAAGTTTTACCATGTGGAATTCCAATTCTAGTGCTAGCCCCAATATCCTTCCGTTTGAGATGCTTCAAATGTTTCTTAAACGCCCTTTTAAGCATAGCAAACGGGATAAAGAACGTCGCCAAAGAATAAAACAAGAGAAACATGATTGGTAATTTGGTATTGCTTTGGATTTCAACCTTACACTTTCTGGTGAGGAGTTTCGCGATATACCATTTGAGCTATTCCATTTGTTAACGCGTGTCAAAATATATCAAATAACCAAAGGTTGTTTTCTCCCTTTGTAAACAGACCGCGATGGTTATTGCAACACTCACTGGTCGCTGGCGGTTTGTGGCCGAGTATGGCCATGCGAGCTGCCATGAGGCCCACGCCGAGGTAGCTAAAACAGAATCATCAACCGGGTCTGATTCACGGTATACCGGGACGATGCAGTATGTAGTATACAATCACTCTAGCGTTGAAATCAATTGTTATTTAGGTGTAAAAATCAGAAAATTAATGACAATACCCGAGAGAGACCACAAGTCGCTCGTCTAAATGTTACAGAACATTCGAAAAGTCAGCCAAATGAGTTTTTTCGATTTAATGATGATTAAAGAATCTACCCTTTTTCATCTTTTCTAGCACGACCAACTGTATAGTCCGAGAGAAAATACACCAAAAAATATATCCGTCCACACAGATAATACGCACTTTATCAAATATTGGATGAAACTAACTCAGGGATCATTTCTGCTAAATGGCTGTTATGAATAGTTAATGGCTTTTATGAATAGTTTGGACTAAAAATAACATTATCTATAATTACCTCCCATGATTCCACAGTTTAATGACACATTCAATGACACGTCGTGACAATTCGTTCACACGAATTCAAATGACCACAATTTGAAATGTTTGCTAAAAAGGGAAGATGTTGGATAATTAGCAAACGAGAGAGAGAATAAGTGAGCTGACGAAAGAGCAGAAATACTGAATACATGATCCTCTCTTTTATTGTAAATTTCAACAAAAAATTTAATTCTATATTTGAAATAAAAATACAAAATCATTACAATATTTATATTCTATATGATATATAGATATATAGATATATATACCATAAGATCTGACCTATGTGAGAATAATTGATATGTCCTGTTAAACAATCGCATCGTGTTGATCTTATTCCGCGGGAGTTTTTTTAACGATACCTGAAAATGTAACAATTATGAATTAATTGAATTGCGTAGTCTATATATATGTGTATATATATATATATGCATATATATATCACGTGTATTACAGCCAATACCACATACTAACAACCAATGCGACAGATAACGCGATACACGTGTGTTTGGACAAATACTATATACACACAAGTGTTGGTGGAGACAGTGTCGCAGTAGATAATGCACACATACCGCATATGCTGAGGCAGATACCATATAGATACCACATACATGGATGCAGATACCATATGGATACCACATACATTGATGTAGATACCATATAGATGCTATGTAGATAGCATATGTGGATGTAGACACCATATAGATATTACATGTCTGGATGCAGATACCATATAGATACCATGTGGATACCACATATGTGTATGCAGATACCATATAGATATCATATACCTTGATGAAGATATTATATAGATACCACATATGTGGATGCAGATACCATATAGATACCACTTTGTCGATACAGATACTATATATATATATACCACATATGCGGATGCAGATACGATGTGGATACCACATGTCCTGAAGCAGATACCCTACATACACCGATACATCGATACAGACACCATATACATACCATATCCGTAGGGACAAAAGTGACTTGTGTTGAGCCGCCACCCAAATCCAGAGCAGCTACCGTTTCAGTCTTACCGGTGAGAGCACCTGCCACCAACAAATCTAGATTTAAAACACGGCGGACACATGGTCAATCAACGGTGTGTAGACACGAGGGAGTGGACAGGGTCCGTAGCGGCGTATACCTGAACACGAGTAATTAAGGTAGAGATCGATAAAGGTACCTTAAAGTGCAATGATCATTAAGATAAACTCACCCAGTAGGAAATTCACTGTCACCCACATGTATATACCTGCAAGGAATGTGACACTGATGAATTCAGGTAACAAGGTCGGTGTACACAGGGCTATGAAAAATTGGGCTTAGGGGAAGATCATCAAGTATTACTTTACAGGTATCGACTAACGAGATTCGTTGTCAATGCAAGGTGTGGTGAACAGCTACGATCAGTTAATAGATAGTTGATCAACTATTTGTCATCTAATTTCAATGCACAGAACTTGCGCCTATGGAAATATCATTGAATAACAACCTTTCTAGTCCTACAAAGCCATAAAAACATAAAGAGAGCTGAGGAAGAGTTTTTTTCTAATCGTAGACAACAATGAAATATTAGCACGAGTCGTTACAGAAACCACCTCAATTCTGTTACTCGTCAGAAAACGTTCGTTAACTTTCCCTTTAATAACCCCTAATCTTTGAATGTTATGATCTATCCGCAAGACACATACCTTCATCGGTGCCTTTCATGATGGCGATATCATCATCGTCTTTATGGAAGAGGAAGTCATATTGAGAAAACAGCTGGCGAACCTATTATACGCAAAAATCGTCACAAAAATTATTGCTATTTTGCCAAAATATCTCAAAGATGATTATTTTAATAAGATACGGTATTATATTTATGTCAAGTGAGTGCTTATTTAGTTAAGTGATGATTTCTAAATAAGTTACATTGCTATACACATGACACAATGAATGATGTAAAATTCACAAGCATCGAAAGAAGATCAAAAAATTGTACCCAGAATACTCTCTGAAAATATATGCAACGCAATTTGTTCAAATTGAATAACTAAATTTTCAATCCTGGAAATCACTCCTAGAACAAGACCAGATATCGTATACTGGGATAAAATTACTGCATAAAATGACATTTAAATAGAAGTTTTTTTAATTTTTTAAATCACATTCGTTTGATCAGTGATCAATAGGATCGTTACCTATGGACATATTCCAGATTCACTTTATGTATACATGCCATCGTAACTGATGGAGCAGACACTTGTGAATCTGATCAATAAAACTAGTTAGTCTATGTAAAAGTTGTTGCCCCGAGTCCTTCAGTCGCTATCTTCCAGACCGGCGCAGTTACCCGCCCTTGCACTCACCTCGTGTAAGATATCGTCGGCGGTTTTTTCGGGCAGCAAGCGCAGTCCGGCTGTAGCTTTGAGGGCGATGGGTGTGGATTTGTGATAGCGCGCGGGGATGGTAGAGGCCGCGAGGTCGAGCAAAGGCTTCAGCGTCTCCACCCCCTGCGTCACGTCAGTTACATGTACAAATATGCCAGGATGGGCATCAGTGATGCATTACAAATGTAACCGAGACCGTGGTTACGTTACTTCAAGTGGTTATTCTCATCTATTGTAAAAAAGAAAACCACTTGATTTCACCAATCAAATGCTTTGTCCAGTTAGGTAGTTTCTCCAATAAAACAGTTTGTCCAATTAGGTGGTTTCTCCAGTTAAGTGGTTAGCCTAATTAGGTAGTTCCACCAATCAAGTGGCAATTACCATGACGAAACATATACATAGAACACAGTAATAGAACATGTACATGGAGCACAGTAATAGAACATGTACATGGAACACAGTAATAGAACATGTACATGGAACATAGTAATAGAACATGTACATGGAACACAGTAATAGAACATGTACATGGAACACAGTAATAGAACATGTACATGGAACACAGTAATAGAACGTGTACATGGAACTCGGTAATAGAACGTGTACATCGAACACAGTAATGGAACGTGTACATGGAACATAGTAATAGAACATGTGCATGGAACATAGTAATAGAACATGTGCATGGAACATAGTAATAGAACATGTACATAGAACACAGTAATAGAACATGTACATGGAATACAGTAATAGAACATGTACATAGAACACAGTAATAGAACATGTACATAGAACACAGTAATAGAACATGTACATTGAACAGAGTAATAGCGAACCTTTTTCGGATTCAAGGAGTACGAAGACAAGCCAGGTTTTATCGCCTTGAATGTCTCCTTCACTAATTCTGCTCTGGCATCTGTAACATAATTAACAGATATATATATATATATGTGTGTGTGTGTGTGTGTGTGTGCGTGCGTGCGTGTGTATATAGACAAACGATGCCAGCTGCAAAATATATAACAAAAGCATGTAGTCATTCCATGTGTAAAATTGTGAATCAATTCTAAGGTTTTGTTTTTTTCTGGATTTTGTTTTAACTAGGCATCTACTCTCAGTGCTTTGTTTCTTCATCTTCATCCTCTTCACTTTCTCGTGTACCTACTCTCCTACTCTTCTTTTACATTCTACTCTATATACGAGTAATTGTGTGTTCTACTGGTACCTACTTGTACATAAACCCTGTGTATGACCTTCAACTATGCCGTGAAACAGATTCTTATATCGTCACAGTGAAGCAATAATAGCAATAAGGGGAGATTAATGATTATAGTAATAATAAGTACGATTTAATCACCTGAACCGGCTTTCTTCAGTTCAAAAATGTGAATGCGCGACCCAGTGCTTCCAGCGTCGAAAATAATCCCGTAAAACGTCTCAGGCTCGGGATGTGGGTCACGCTGCTCCATGGCATATACGCCGCCCTGTACCGCACGCAGATGCGACCCCATCGGTGCCATGTATTTAGATGCCACATAAAACATGAAGCCCACGATGATGATGGCTACCAGTGATAAACCGAATGTACGGTCGCAGTGTGTTTTTCTGAGTTTCACAGAGTACATCATTTCTACAAAGGATAGGAGTTGTATGCGCGTATAACGCGGTATATTAGGTAGTCATTAAAGATCGGTTTTTGCAAAGCTTAGAACACCATGTGTTGGCGAATCTGGAACAACAAAAAAACACGTGTCTCAATAATACAGCATGTTTAATAGTACTACGTACTAGCAACTAGCAAAATATCAATTCGCGATCAATATGCTATTTGTGGCTGTTATTAGCCAACTTATACATGACAATAATGGGTTTAAAACGCAGTAGCTACAGCTTTATTGGAAAATGTACTTTTTCTTCCCTAATGTTGTCTATAAAACAAGATTATAACAGGTCGATAAATACGATAAGATTAAAGCAAACGCGACGTTATAACACATCCACAAACTAAAAATGTGCGCCGCGATATATCAAGAAATTGATGTCGTATCAGCCATAAGGATAGTTGCTTAGGAATATGTATAATGAAAGATTGTTTACATGTGACCCTAGATGCTTTATGACCAGAAGAGAAGGTTGTAGCGCAAACTTTTATCTGGCCTAGACTCAGCTACGTAACTGTACTAAAAAGCCAAACTTTTATATATAGCCTATACTCACCAACGTAACTGTACTAAAAGGCCAATCTTTTATATGGCATATACTCACCTACATAACTGTATTAAAAGGCCAAACTTTTATATGGCCTATACTCACCTACGTAACTGTACTAAAAGGCCAAACTTTTATATAGCCTACACTCACCTATGTAACTGTACTAAAAGGCCAATCTTTTATAGGCATATACTCACCTACATAACTGTACTAAAAGGCCAAACTTTTATATGGCCTACACTCACCTATGTAACTGTACTAAAAGGCCAATCTTTTATAGGCATATACTCACCCACATAACTGTACTAAAAGGCCAAACTTTTATATGGCCTACACTCACCTACATCACTGTACTAAAAGGCCAAACTTTTATATGGCCTATACTCACCTACATAACTGTATTAAAAGTCAACTTTTTAAGCAAAATCTAATCTTTTCACGATTTTCTACTATACAACATGATTTACATGTATAGTTCCTTTTATATTTTTATTGTACAGCACAAATGGAATATAGTGATAATTTGACGCTTTATGACTACATATTTACACCATTATTCAATCCACTCACCAGTAGCTCTGCGTTACCATACCAGGTGTTAAAACAGGTAAATAATCTAATGATTACTCCTATAGGTGTCAGGTGAAAATCAACGAGTAAACTTTACTTCCTTATAAATCCTACTCAAGGTATAATAAATAATCAGCCAATGAAATTGAAGAAGACTTAATATATAAAAAACTCCCGTTGATGTCCATATCAACTGATGGAGATTGTGTTACCTGTATATATTTCATATCACTAATGAAGAAACAGGTGTTACCTATGTACTACAATTGTACGTCACATATGATGGAGGCATGGATCACTGACTATGACCTGCGCTGTGCATTAATGCCTCACTCAGCCTGGCCCACATCACATGTACCCAATTGCCTCAAGTAAAGATGTAGGGGAGACAAAATTTAGCTATTAAAGCCAACGCCCTCCAGCAATGAATTCTACCACGTGTGTGTATATATGTATATATACACACGGTACCTCCACACATGTGTAGAATGACTAGTTTCATATGATAATGCTGTAAAATAAGCGAGAAAACTACAAAGCAACAATCTAGCAGAACAAGGGTTAAATATCTTCAAATAAATACATTTCAAATAAAACAGTTTAGCAGACCAAGGGTTAAATATCCCCACATAAATACATGTCAAATAAAACAATTTAGCAGACCAAAAGTTCAATATCCTCACATAAATATATGTTAAACCAAACAATCTAGCAGGACCAGGGTAAGATATCTTCACTAAATACATGTCAAACAAAATAATCTAGCAGGACAAGGGTAAAATATCTTCACTAAATACATGTCAAATAAAATAATCTAGCAGGACAAGGATTAAATATCCTTACTAAATACATATGAAATAAAATCTGATTGCAAACAGGTTAAAAACCACTATAGAGCAGAACATAAACCTACATGGATAAAGGGTAATTATAAGGAAGTAGATGTAATATCTGCACCGATAACTGCCTATATCTTAGATGTTTGTTAATACATGTATCATAAAGGGAGTCAATCAAAGATAGGCTTATGTGTGACTGACTCCGGATTTGAGAAAGGTTTGTCTATAAAAATATACATTTTAAATTTGGAATGATCGCAGTATCCACATAAAAAAACAGCTATTAGGTGACTAGAATACTGAACAAATAATATATGATAGTATATGATACTAATAAGTCATAGAGAATTAAAAATTAATCAATGGTTACACAATCTACAACTAATAAAAAATATAACGCAAAAACTAAATTAACATCAATAATGTACATTTTATAGTTTTTGATATAAGGTTAATAATACTGCTATATAATGATTAAAAAGCTGCACACACAGTTTTCAATCCGTATTCTTTTGACAATTGACATAGAAATTTCTGCTTCAGAAATGAAAAAAAGGGTTGGATACGTTTCATAGATATGAAATTGAGATTGTTTTAGTGTTATATATCGAGATTATGAAACGTTTTTATACCTACACTAATAATAATGGTATGACACTGTCTAGTGATGCTTAATGGTGGACAACGCCATGTATACACGAATATGATAACTACTAAAATGAAAAACTACCGATGACAATACAATGATCAAAATAAAACCAAAATAATGTGAATAGTGAATCCCGTGGTAGGACCGGCTTGAGTGAAAGATCGGTCACCCAGTGCTCAGTTTTTGGTGGAAGCAGTCTAATGGATGGCAACTGCCTGGGTTGGTTTGTCTTGAGGGTTCATGGATTTTGAGACGGTTCTTAAGGTAGAGAAGCCATAAATGCATTTGTGAGGGATAATAAGGATTTTAAATATAATCCTGAATCATGGCAACATGTGGAATTTTAAGAAGACTAGCAGAGTGTGTTGGTGGTGAGAAGTTTTCACAATTATACGAGTGGCATAGTTTTGGAGTTTCTGGAATTGGGAAATTTCATAGGCGAGGAGATTGAATAAAAGAGCGTTACAGTTAAGTGAGAATCAAAGTCTGGGGATTGCACAAAGAGATACTTAGATGCAGATAAGATATCACGTAGATGAAAGTAGAAAGACTAGAGGATGTGTGAGATATGGTCAAAAAAGGGGAGGTTTGAATCAAATATAACACCAAGGTTCCTGGCCGAATTAGAATGGTAAATGATATGACCTGTAGTGCAGTTTTATCATGATTAATATGCAGTTTGCTAGTTTCATTCAGTCAGAGATATCTCTAAGACATGCATGGATGACATCAATGGAGTTTTGTAAACTGATAGGATTGTCAAAGTCGACAGGAAGCTATATTTGTGTGTCGTCAGCATAAAAATGGAGAGTCTGTCAACCGCAACGAGTGGGATAGTATAGGCGGTGTAGGGTCTGGGACCAAGCAGAGAACCTTGAGGCACGCCATATCGCAGGAGCCGAGGAGATGAAGTACATGATCCGACAGATGCCCACGCATACTTATCACGTACTTGAATAAGCCCTTTGAAGGAATTACGGCGTCAAATTTGCCCGAAGAAACCGATAGCAATATACTATATTATTGATGATAGCAAAATGGTGGTCACACTAGGTCCTTTTAGTAAATGCTGTAAGCCGTACTATTTGCTGCGTATTACCATATAGATCCACCCAGCCACCAAATATGGGTCACACACATCTTGGGGGTGCAAATAGTTATTAAAAAAATATAAAAAAACTTTTTACAGGTTTTTTCAACAAATCATACCTATCATACATATTTGATATCTGTGATGAACTGTTGAACATTATGCAGCCTGAATTACTATATTGTACTTCTATAGTCACTTGGCGTTCATACAGGTGCCTATTATATAAGGTTTGACTAGTTGACCATTAATCTGCCCCATAAACACCTTTTGTGATGCATTACACAAGAAATTATTTGATTACTAAAGGCTACAAGTCTTCACGAAAATCCGGAAATAGGAAGTTTAGGGCCCAAAATATCCAAAACAGTAATTTGTTTAGCACTTTCCCTGAATGAACGAAAGCAACCCAGTGACAGTACTGATCGAGACGTGAGCAGTGGAAGGGTGTAGTGAAGAAAACTGTAATGAATACAACGCACAAAGCACTGCATGCTTAATTTAATGAGATAAGAAAATCAAACCTCATCTGCACACATAAAGTGAATTTTGAACATAGAGCCCGGGCTAGTATTTTGTACAAGGTACAATTTATGTGATCGTAATTAGGATAGCCAATGTGGTTCTATAAATAGCTGGAGAGAAATGCACAGAAAAAAACCTATACCCCTGATGGGACTCGAATACCAGACTGGTGATCTGGAGGTCGTGGGTTCGAGTCCCATCAGGGTATAGGTTTTTCCTGTGCATTTCTCTCCAGCTATTTATATAACCACATTGGTTATCCTAATTACGATCACATAAATTTAGAAAGTTAGTTCATTAGTATACCTTGAAAAAAATTACTTAAACTTTACCAGTGAATGAGGCCACAATAAACTAACAGTTACTGTCAATAATGCTTACCGTATTATTATTCGTGAGCACATATTTATATAAATCATATTCGCTTCTGTAATCCTCTCTTGGAATCGGATTTGCCAACCATGATTATTAGACTCGTCACAAAATGATAAAAAATGATCATATTCCGATGATTTATGTAATAACAGTGATGCTGAGGACGTCACTGTAAAGTTACTGTGACTCAACATCGAAGGCAAGTGAAATGACAGTAATGTATTTTGTATATTTGTTAATAGTAGGTAAAGTAAAATAAATTAAAAGAGCGATCTTCAACCTAAATAGTCAGTTCCGCCCTAACGAGAGTTGTTTACCTTGATTTGTTGATAGGTTTTTAACTTGATATTTTGTTATGTTATGCTGTAACGTGACCGGCTTTTATGTAAACCTACGTCTATATACACGCATGATGGCCACTGGCCACAATATATTTTAAATCAAATGAAATATATATAGTAGAATAAACGCGAATAAATAA
>WURV02207310.1:0-11257 GCA_011762755.2 Epimenia babai
GTCGGTAATTTAAGGAATGTCGTGTGGATGTGTGTGTGTGTGTGTGTGTGTGTGTTTATAATATGTTACTTAAATCGTTTCTATCAAAATAGTGTGAAATATTTTATTGTAATTAATTGTCACCGATTGTCCTGCTAGATTGTGTTATTTGACATATTTGTCAGTATTCAGTGAGGGTACAAGGGTGTAAGGAGGAGGCAGCTGGACACGCCTTGAATGCAGTAGTAATTCAAAACATGTGGCTGTAAGGATGATGGTATGATTAACGCGTTTCCACCGTGTTTCCACGGACCCTTGACAGCTTGCACTGTAAGGTATCATGCGAGGATGCATATGGTATAACAAAGGGTGACCTCTGTGCTTGCGCATTAATTTTCCTATTCAGTCGATCTTTTGGTGGCATCACCCGAGGCCGACTGACACTTTGTAGTTTGTATTACAGCAATCTGTAGTGATTACAATTTATCATTGACATCATCAGACAGGTATCCCCCATCTTCCTTATGTAGTTTATGTCCACTTCTGTCACAGCAATCCTTGGTGACAATGTTATCTGATTGAAGATCGCAGATGAAATAATATGTACGGTCATGGTCAATTTATATATACGTCAAAAATGTTCTGTCAGTGATAATTTGTCTTGTATATGTGTGTATTATACAGAACAAAGCTATTAAGACATTTAAGATATAGTAGAATAGTAGTATAATTCTCCCTCCATTATCACCATTCTCAATGTCGAACTATAATTCTCTATCTTTAATTATAAATTTCCCTTCTTTCTATAATTCTCCATATTTTACTATAATTCTCCCCTTCTATATTTCTTCCCCTCTACTAATTTTTTTCTATGTCTTTCTCATTTTTTACTATAATTTTCCGTCTCTTCCTATAAATCTTCATCTTTTATCATAATTCTCTCCCTCATACAATAATTCTCTATCTTGTACTATTATTCCTCCCTCCTGCTATAATTTTCTAGTATACTAGAATTTTCTGTCTTCAACTCTAATTCTCTATCTTTTGCTATGATTCTCCATCTCTTACCCTTATTCTCCATTTCGACTATAATTATCCATGTTTTTCTATAATTCTCCCCTTCTACTATATTTCTCCCCCCTTTCTACTAATTTCCATGTCTTACTGAAATTTTCCTTCTTACTATAATTCTAATTTTGTACTATAATTCCTCCCCCTTTTGCTATAATCTCCATCTCTTACTATAATTCTCGATTTATTTCACTATAATTCTCCATCTCTTATACTATATCAATGCTGATCATTCTCTTTCTGTATATACATGTACATCTATTGATTCGAGTATGTATCTGAACACACACATGTATTTAGAACGTATCCATAACTGCCTATTTTTACGAAGAATAAATAAACCGGTTACTGGCATCAGCAGCTGATGTAGCAGCTTGTAATAGCATTACATTTCTTCAAAAGTCTAAAATTAACCTAGACTAGATGAGGGAGCCAAGTCAATGCGATGGGGGAAGGTGAAGCCTAATGGATCACATCTAACTAGTTCCTAGAAACTATCGGTATCAGGATTCAATGCCAGAATAAATACCAATCACCTGGAGCATGTGTTGATTAGTAAACAAGAACCTCTTACATTCGACCGAGCAATTATTTCTCATATTCCATACTGGTTAATATCATCACTTATATACCAGAATATTATAATATATATAATATATAATATAAATACCAGAATATTATAATATATTTGAGGATTTAACATTCATTGCGGTATTGTTTTGCTTATTTCATGTATTCTAAATGATTAATATCTCTTCATTTTTATCTTCCATGAACATGTGGGTTGCTGTATTTGCAATATGATATAATACGCATAGTATAGGTAGTATTGTGTTGACTAATTAATGTATTAAACATTACCTGAGCTAGTCAATAAGGTGTTATCTTTATTCTGCCTATTTTTAGCTTTATGACGCTTACTTATCTGTGACAAAGTGCACTCTGCTCTCCGTGTTTTTTATTCAAATTGTCATTTTTTTGTTAATAGAATTTTTTCACCATCTGCATAGGTTTTTCTTTTCGTTAAAACACCCGTTATATGACATTTCTACAATCAGCATTTCATAAATGTATCGTTTAGAATGCAAATTGGGTAATTTTTCTTGATATATAGATAAGTTGAGTTTAAAAATTTATGCTCTTTCAAGGGTGATAATTCTTCATTTACTTTCTTATACAAGAGAGCAACAGCAAGGTGGTACAATCCTTGATGAATTATTTAGAAATATTTAAAATGTAAACATAGATAATTAATTTATATATATATATATATATATATATGATCTAGTAATTTTATATTTTTGACCATTTGACAGGGGAGATAATAGATTATAGATCTTCTTCAGGTTACTTTTACTCAGTAAACCTGGCATGTTTGATCCAGTCATAAATCACTCAACTGCCTGACCTAGGTTCCTTTTCTTCACCATCGTCTGTAGACGCTGAGATGTAGGTCAGGGTAGGGGATATAACACATGTTGTACATGATGATGTACAGGAATTTACCCCCATCTCTTCCATTTTTTTCTCCTACATAGTGAATAGCATTATTATTATATTATTCTCATGAAAAATTCCAATCGAAATTATCTCGAGGAATGACGGATGAAAGGCCATTAGCATTACTAATGGTATCACGTATTTGTTTACTTTACACCTGTTAATCAGGGACGAGTTGTTTCACTTGCTATCAAGACTAAAAAATGATTTAATATTGCGCAGGAATATTTTTTCTCTACTAAAATAGATAACGCTATTTCTCCTGTATTCCTGATGATGATGATTCCTTGCAGATTAGCAAGATAATCGTTTTCTCGGCCATTCCTGGCTATTCCTGGCCATTTTTAACCGTTCTTGGCCCTTTACACAGTTGGCCTATGTATTAAAAGTGACAGCATTAGTTATTATTCGCAGCCGAGAAAAATAACGTAGCGAAAACTAGCTATACTGGACAGATGGTTGACCTTCGTCCATCTATGCCACACACTCTTCCAAGTCTGTAATATTTGATGAGTATTTACATTGAGATGGTAGCATAGCAAGAAGGTAAATGCCATGGAGACCACCCAGAGAGGATGTGAAGTACAGCCATGTGGTATAGAGGTCCCTGCATAAGCACACTACTAAGGGCTACCTGGGACCATTCTTAGCAACTAAAATAATATATTTATTATTGTTATATTAATTAATATTTAGTTAGAAATTTTTTTTATTTGTGTAGCCGTAATGACGGTAGGAGGATGTGATGTTATCATTTCGTACTTTAATTGAAATATACTAGCGTGATATACTAGCAATAGATAACAGGCCCTGAAACTGGATTAATGATCCAATTAAAAGTGGCCATAGCACCAATGGCATTCACTGAAAATATAGAAGAATCATGTTGAGAAAGAGAAAAGGGAGAGTAGAGAAAAGGTTTTAGTGCTACTTATTAACGCTAGTAAATGTCAGTTATGCATACTAAATAGATTAAAATTCTACATAATTGAGTAAAGAAGTTCTATGACCAAAGATTTTTTATAGACGAGCTTTTAGCTACAATCACTGTAGCCTTGAAACGGTATAAAACACGGGTGACAATGAAAATGAAGATGCATGAATGAAATAATAAAACCAGAAATGTCTATTGTTCAAGGATTAGATGTATATATCGAGAAGATATTATAACTGGAGGTTGTTTTTTGTATTTACTATTTTATATTTTCACTTATAGTGAATTGTAACAGTATTACATTTTTGATAAAAAGCGACGTAATATTTTCGGTGTCCATAGTGTTGGGTGATATTCAGATTGTTGAATTGATAGTCATTCCAATAGTTAATATCTATACATGGATAAAAATACCCAATTGGTTATACATATACAACCCAAATATTATCAATTGCTATGAAGTGGCACTTGATTATTACGTACATTTCAATTAGAATAACGTAATACAATTAAATTTTTGTCGTGCTGAAATATAATAATAAATGCACTATTCGTGAAAACATGCGACAGTATGGATCATTCAGAGCTCTCTAGTGATAGTTTAGTTAATCAATAAATCACTATGTAATCAACAAAGGTATTTCCTTTCGATTCCAGATCACAATTACGTAGTATTAGCTGGTATTGAATACATTCCTCTAAATTGAAGCCATTAACTTTATAAGGGAAATGGGACATTACACACTTAAACGTGTGATCCTATCATTGATGCTGTACATAAAATTAGTGTTTATATCATGTGGGTGATGGTAGATATCCCTTAGGTGGGTGGTAGAGTTCATAGATTGCATTATCTCAGTGTGCCGGGTATCAGGTTTACATTGTGTGGTAATAAAACGTGAATGACTCAATCTAGGAATTTCTTAGCTGAGTGAGACACTAAATAGTTTACAGCTTTCGTAAAGTAGGATGGTTCAATGGTACTGGCTTCATTTTATGTAGCGCTATTGGAGAAAGTGTATTTAAGGTTCATAGTTGAGCATGTATAAAGATTAACCCCTCCCCAATCCACCTGCATTATGATACTATAAATATTTAAAAGTTAAAAGTAACTGTAATCCTAATGTATTTCAAACATCTTTTAAATTAATGAAAAAATGTCTCCTATTTACTTCACCAAACTGTGACAAATTGCTTTGTGCATTACAAAAAATTCACCACTACCAGTATTTAACATTCACGAAAATGATAGACTACTTTTATATGGCTATTTTGTTCTATGACAACAATATTTTTATGAGTTAACATTTTTGTACTGACATTTAAAAATCCAAGTTTTATCGTTTTTATTTTGCTTATTGCGTATGCAGTCCATGAGTTATTGCCCTTGATTTAGAAAAGTCAATCGGACAAGTTTGGACTGTCAAATAATTTCCTCGTTTTTAACTGGTTTAGCACTGTTTTCTTTTCGTATTTTAAGTTAAAATAGCCATTTCGAGCAGTAAATAGTGTCTAAATATGATAAATGGGCAGTAGCCAAGCTAAAACCTCAAATATTTCATTATCCTTTTATTATAGTTGATTAGTGTTTTTTTTGACAAAGTCATCGCCATTTTAGTAATGTTTTTTCCGTTATTTCAGAGAGAGGAAATTTGAGTTATTGCTCAAGCTCAATCCTAATTTCTTTTGAGTGATATAAAATAGGTTTAAACAATATATTCTATACATTACGAACTATACACTTAACGGACTAAAGCTGTGAATTCAGATTCAGAGAAGTAACAAATAATATACCGTATGAGTGTGTGAAAAATTTTAGGCATATAAAAATCATTACCACCCTTGCTGTGCAAAATGAGTTAACCCCATCATTGATCTTTAGGGCCAATTACACTTAAAACTAGGCTGTAAAGCTTACAAAATCAAAATCTGTTATAACCTATTGAGATAGCATAAAATAGCATCCATGTAAAATTCTAAACAATGTATTAATTTGAAATAGGCGGAATTGACTACATGTTGGGGGCTCTTCTAACTCAACGAGAGGCCAGTTGTTAATTATTGGTTGTAGAATGAAAATTACCAATTTTTTATCTATCGGCATTGACTTCATGTCTTCGAAAAAGTCTGCAGTAAAGTGATATCCAGCAGTTTAGGTGACCATAATTTGCTGTTTTTATCATCCAGTTTTTGTCTGCTAGTTTCTAGCCATACAAAGAATTTGAATTTTTTTGGTAAGGGGTGACAACTCTTTATACTTGTGTACCCAGTGACAACAAAACCTGGGTATGATAGTGTATTTTAATTCGCCGAAAACTGAATAGAATTAACCAAATTTAAATACCAAATAACAAGGAAGTCAAATACTTAGGTAGGACTGACGTTTTCTAGGTCACAAAGGGAAGTCACTCTAAGCTACAAGATCCATTATGTAATTATGTTTCATTTTGAAGATGCAACAAGATATTATTGCTTGTATCTCAGAAAAACTGACATCAAAGAAGATACCTGACGAGATATATATATATTATAATATATATTATATATATATCTCGTCAGGTATCTTCTTTGATGTCAGTTTTCCTGAGATACAAGCAATAATATCTTGTTGCATCTTCAAAATTATATATAGGTAACTCCTTTATAGTACTAAATGAGTTTGCGATGATTAAAACAAGCTTTCCTACATCAAGTATACTTCCCTAATGCAGTAAATAGACGGGGTGGCAGAAAGCATTATATTCTTGACTGGAACCAGGCTGTAACTCCTGATAAAACATATTACAAAACATAAAAATCATAGCAGGTATACATAAAAAGAAATGACTCGTCTAAGAGAAAAGCACACACCTGCAAACCAGTGATTTATCACACCCCTTTGGCTATTGACTACATTTACCGATGACGACGGACAATTATTATTTATTTCGAAAACATTTGCTTGCCTCCAACAAATGCAAGGGTAACACCTTTTGAGATTTTCCCTGTATCTTACATGTTGATCAATTGCCTTTCCATAAGACTGTCGAAACATTACATATAATGTGAAAACTCGCTTATAAATAAAATTCATTAGTCACAAATGGTGTTACCCTTGCATTTTTTTGGTACTTGTTAAGACTAATTCTGTTGCACATACTAAACATTGCTTGAATATGAGATTCTAATTTGTTGCAGAATACTACATAGAAACGCATCGGATACAGTTCGGTTATATCACATTTTCTTCGGGTATAATGTAATTGTGTTTTGTCTGCATAAACAACATATTGTAGTTTAATAGGATTCGTCTAATGTACCTGAGATTATCACCTCCCGGTGTACTAATCTCTCATCGCCAGTCAGTCCTCACTCATTACTATCATCCCACACTATATACATACACCTGGTAGAGGCATCAAGACTCGAACTGTGATCTTGCTCATATACACACCAGACTTTATGGCTCCCACTGATGGCTTTACCAGGCACGTAAGGCTGGACTACCTGAATCTAGGGGCTGGAGTGGATTAGGTGGGTGTGGGAGTGCGGGTTGTTTATGAATGGGTGTAGCTACGCTAGATGATTTATCATGGATCCAGAGTGCAAACAGACCAGAAAACAGTGATGTCACGGTCCTTCAGCTGCCAGATCCACCTTCTGAATTATTGCATTCTTGACCTCCAAGGACTGATAGTCAGAACTAATTATTTGCAGTGTAATTTTAGTGCATACAACACCATAACCTCAACTATGACATTAAATACTCCAGAAATATTAAGTATAATGCAATGACATGAACGTTTGACACTGAATGAGAACTGATTGTTTTCAGCATGAAGCTTTTATATCGCCCGATTAATGCAATCCTTCGTAGACAAATATAGTTGGCAAGTAAATGTATATATTTGCATGAATTTATTGTGATTACCGAAAATGAGTCAAATGAACCGGCCTTTGCACTGGATGATACATATGATGATTAGTCATTGTTTATTTCTGTTCAGATAGCAACCAGTGCAGTTTGCATTTGTTTGCTTTTTTCTCCTATTTCATGCTTACGCTGTCAAAACCCAGCCATCTCCCTCTCTCCTTATATCAATCTGTTTATTACACAGAGAACTACATGACGTTGGCACGGATGAATTGTTGAAATAAATTACCACGGTCAAGTAATTCTAAAATATTTGAGATTACTACATCCACCCACCTATTTCGTTCCTCGGGAATGTTTTCAGCCATCCACAAAGGTATAAAAGCGTTCCATTTTCCACGTTTAATATAAACAATAGGGTCATTTTCCACATATGGCTTCAGATTTATGTAATCAAACGGCTCAGATTTCGGATTTATCATAATCAAACACCCCCATAACCATCTGCTTTGTTTGATGTAAATTTCACCAGAATATATACAATGGTATAGGCAATGACTCTGGCCGGTAATACCATCAGCCAGCGGTATCTGGTAAAGGTATCGGAGCGGCGTGATTATTATCAATTAACTAGACAACAGCAGTCAGGGGTGTTTAAATAACAATACGTATAACGAGGTGTATGTCAATATATTACACCCGACGTGTTTACAATGGCATTGTTTAGTAATTCATTAAATGCAGCTATTCCTAGCCATAAATATATTACATTGTTTATGCTATGTAGGTAAACCAGACTCCATGTGACCTGAACAGAGAAAAACCCATTAGTTCATGTAAACGTCTCTGATGCCATTTTTATGCGATATCATCAATTTTCACAACTTTGAAGTTGTAAATAAAAATAAGCATCATACACTAGAAAACAAGTAAATATTATGTTTCATTCCCTTATCACCAAATATCACCGAATAATTGCATTTCCTAATTTATCCTTTCTCCCATATATAAAGGACGAATCGCACAGTTGGTTTTTTGGATCAATCCGTTTGATTTATAGATAAATCGCGTGTTAGACACAAAAGAACTCCGTGTGTTTGTATGAAAGGCATTCCAAGAGTAAAGTGAGAAGGTAGCACTCTGCAGATCGTAGGGCTTACAGTAACTGGCTAATTGCTGGACCCTTTGTTGCCGTATGAATCAAAACAAGTCGTAATGTAATTTTCTTGTTTAGTATACGCACCAGAGACAGCACAAATGAAGCTGTCAGTTCTGCTATAGACTTCGTTTGTGATAATGCCAATGCCAGAAAGATATGTGCATCCTTAGGACATTGTGTCCGCATGTACTCGGCAGCCAAAATAACTAGGATTATGATGGTATACCTGTAGATACCTACTAATTATATCTATCTTCCTTCAGCACCTTTGCATTCAGTCGATATCATACGCAAGCTAGAAAAAATAATCAGTCGAAATTTGGTGCTCCTTTCCTATTAAAACCCTTTTGTCGATAGTGTCATATAACAGGTACAAGGAATTTTTTTCTCTTTCATGAGCCATTAAATCATGACCCTGACTTCTATAAAGATATTTCAAGCCCTGTTAATTCGGTATGTGAACAGTTTGTGATCATCTTGTGGGAAGGCCGTGTGACTTTTGCAGCTAAATAGACATTTTTTTATTTGAGTAACATTGGCTCAAGAATTCAGTGTGACCAAGTAACACTAAGGTAGTTATTGGTAAGAGGGCTTCTTAATGTTACCAGCATTAAGACACGACAGAGACTGTTGTAATCTACAGTATGTGTTGATAAATTTCTAATGGTATGGAGAGACAAAAAATGTCTAGAGACATGTAGAGAAGAATAAATGTTTAGTGACATGTAAAGAAAGATAAATGTTTAGAGACATGTAGGGAAAAATAAGTGTCTATAAACATGTACCGATAGATATATCTAGAGACATATAGAGAATGTAATCATATAGAGACATGTACAGAAAGTTATATCTAGAGGCCAATCTAAAGACATGTGCAGAAAGAAAAATGTCCAGAGACATTTACCTTTTCCTTAGCATTTTAGATGCTTTAATGTTGATTTTCCTCAGTTATTTTCACAATTTCTTCGAGATAGGCATTATAATAATAAATCATTTTATTTGTATGTCCTATAGAATAGGCTCCATCCCTACACTATATAGTATGACTACCTAGTCTTCTTCTATAAGACATAATAATTTTCATCCTTCTCCATCAACCAATACTTTTATTGATCCCAAAAACTTTCCCATTAATACTGTTGTTAACTTGACCTTTTGACAGATAATATATTTCGAGATGTCAAAACTTCCTTTACTTGGTATAAATCAACAATGGCTTTCCCTATTCCCAAACAAAAGCCTCTAATCTTCAGTAATAGCTAACACATCTGGCGCACTCACTATTTGCTATCAGTTCAGATGACAAAATAGCCATCAATCAATTGCTGTGATCTTTATTTATGCATTTGCCCACCTTGATTACTACTACCAGCCTGCCACCTACACAACTTATGAGTTATATGTAATTACAAGTCCTTACGAATTCATAGGAAAAAAGAGTGAAAGTAACACCTTATCAACTAACCAGATAACTAGCTTATCAACTAACTTGATTTTAGTCTACTGTGCGTGTCTGAGTATTTTTAGGCTTTTATATCTTCTATGTAGATTAGATTTATTGTAAGTTTCACTTTTTCGTGCTAAATATGATACTTTTTACTTACATACCATTATAGCTCCTATTTTTTTTGTGTATACCATGTTGTATTACCAATGTAAAGTGTCGCTGATAACTAGTTAGTTGAAGAGGCACTATAAATACAATTATAATAAAAATAATGATAACCAAAAATAACTACTAACCCTAATTAACACGATTTTCTTTAGAGGACTTGGCTTGTGTTACCTTTCTCATGACTATGTCGCATTATTGATAGATATAAAGAGTAATTAAAGAAAGATTACCTTTATAAGTTCTCTCAACCTTAATAATGAGACTTCTGTGGAAGTAGGTTCTTGTGCTTTTTAAGATGTTATAACGAGGCATAAAGTGGCCCTAAAACCTCGCCTTTTCCATTTTTCCTTTCATTTTACATCAGACAGTTTTATTTTCTCTGAGTATTCAATGCCCAGAACATCTCATAGTCTATTGGAAATTCTCCCACTTTCTTATCCAAGGGTATCCTCGGGAGATGGCTAGATCTGTATTTGCATGTTCCCAGACGCGATGTAGTGACGAAAGGTGATCACTTCCGGCATTAGCTAATAGAAAGGGTTTGGAGCCTCCTACAGCGTGTTGCTTTGATGAATTGTGCCAGTAAATGTATTTAGACTAATGAAACCGTGTCTTTGATGTATTTGGTTAATTCTCGTCTCATTCATTATCACAACCAGGAGTTGATACTGCGGGTATGTTGGACTGCATTTTATTCCTACAACCATGGCTGAAATGTTCATCATACAGAAGTGGGTTGTCCTGTTGGATAGGCTATAGAGTATAATATGATGATTAAAGCTACATTGTCGGTTATAGTAGACCAACCTTAGTCACAATGACTGAGCGATAATATGGCACTTAAAATAAAAATAAAACTTCACTATTATTATTATAACTGAGATAAGTATCAAGAGAGATATCCCATAAAGGTGCACTTTGTTTGGTGTAACACTTGGGTAGTTAAGGTACATGTAAATATATTAATCACGCGGGGTGAGTAGTAACTGCGCCTGTAAAGAAACCTTGGTGAGAAACGAAATTATAAGACAGTTTATAGTATTTATTTGTTTATTTATTTATTTATAGGATGACTACCGAAGTAATCGTTGTGTAGGCCAATTTCATTTATGACCCTTTACAAAGCTAGCCTATGTGGTTAACACG
>WURV02207321.1:0-11257 GCA_011762755.2 Epimenia babai
CTCTTTCTAAAGAGGACTAAGTACAAACATAAGAGAATAAGACGTTGTGTGTTTACTGTGCAGATTACAAAAACCTGTTATATCATTTTATGAAATTTATTTTATTTATTTTTTATTCATCATCAAGAATTATATTTTTCTTTTCACATCATATTTTCTATTTTTTTTTAACAAGATAACATCAAAACTCGTAATTAAAAAAATATTCAATATATTTGTGAAACAACAAATTAATGTACGGAATGTAGATTTTCTGCTAGTAATTTTTTCGTAGGAATAATGATAATGGTAATACATTTGTTTTGGAGGTGCTCTAATAACTAGTATGTCTCTAAAGCACCTATATACATCTCGTATAATAACTAATTACGTTGTATAACACAACAGAAGGTACATATAAGTTAAATCATAGCCTAACACAACAGTTAAATGAAATGAAGTGAAATTTTTTTTGATTCATGGTGCCCTCCTAACACATGGCTATCACTTTATTCTGAAAATTGTTGATATGGTCAAGTTAGAACAATTTTTACCATGTTCTGTAATATAATTTTACCGAATTATTTTCCCAGCATGATATTTGATGTAATAAACTAATGTCATCGCTGCTAGTTAGAACTGGTATATTTTCTGCAATAGCTTCATGATTTGAATTGAAGACACGAGCAAAATTTTTCTCACATTTTCCTTTCAAATATCAGATGACCATGATTCTGGTGCTGGGAATTTTGAGGAAAACATCTATTGAAGTGGGTAACTCCATGAGCATAAATGATCCAGGGTATTATAAGTTTAAGTATCATTGGTATACCATTACTGAAATACTGTCGCCTCAGATGACACATTTCAGCGACTTTTGTTTGTCGGTCTGTTGTGACAGGTATATCGTGGATATAAAATCTGGTGTGTATTATCAGAAATGTCACGACCCTGACTGTAAGCTGTCCAATTATAAATCTCCAGGTATGTACTAGATTAATATCAAGCTATTTCATCTCACATTTGGTATGTCAGTTATCATTAACCCTTTAAGGGGGAGATAATATCCAAGGGAAATAATCGCTTCCTGGAATATGTACCAATAGGGTCACTGTACCTGATATTCTTTGCTATTGAGTCTCTATCATTTATACTGCTACATCTCAAATTTAAATCACGGGACAATGACAATGTTATTTGTAGATATAAAAACATGAATTTAATGACCTATTTATATAATGTAATGGAATCGCGTTTGATAATCATCTATCATTAGAATACCATATCACTGACGTTTGCAAGCGGTTTTTCTGTCAGCTTCGTTATATTCCTCGTATTTGTCATTTCATCTCGCATGACATCGCGTGAAAGGGCCTATGATGGCTTATCGCAACGATTACTTTGGTAATCAGCCTATAAATACATACTTACATACGTACATACATACATACGTACATACTTATTGAAGTCCTTTGAGTCATCCTTAAAACTATCATTTTTCCCCAACACTGTTCATAATTTTTTTATCCACTCCAAGTACCATGTGTACTCCATTCACTTCTATCCAATGCCATCGTTGTTGCCATTATGTATGCTCATTGGTTGGAATAACCTGATCATAGGTCATTGTCACATCCTCATACATAGTAGATTATAAGTGAATTTACAAAAATATAATGAAGTTCTGTGATACAATTTTGTATATCGGGAATATGATATATGACCACTTGGTGTTAGTTAAGTTAGTCATGCGACATCTTCCAGTTATCATGTAACATGTTCAGACCAAATAATATGGAGAAGCTTTTGTGTCAATATTCTTTTAGGAGACAGTCTTGGTGATGATGACATTCCAGAGGATGATAAAAAAGTCGGTTATATCGTATTTCTTCGGGGGAAAAAGCATTTTTATTGCGACGGTTTAAAATGAAACTAGAATCACAGTATGCATGTGACACTCCAAATAGTAAATAATGTAAGTCATACAGCTGGCAGGTGCCTCTAACGTGTTTGAGGTTACACAAATAATCAATAGACTGCTCAAGTTTTGTTTACAATAAGATTATTCTGAGGTTTGAGATTACTTACTGACATGGTGACAGTGTATCAATTGGAAGGGGTGTATTGCCACTACAATCACATTCACACAACTTATTTTTAGTCTATTTACTACGTCAAACCAAATGATAAAAGACGGAAAAATTAACCGTTCGCTGATGGAAGTTTTTGTCACGGAAACTGTTTTGATATTCCTCATTGGGTGATGAATTAAATTATTGATATTTTGGAGAAAAAAGCACAGAAAAAATCTATATCTCTGAATGGACTGTAAATATCAGTGCATCCCCAAAAATTGTGTGATATACCTAAATGCGCAGGAGAAAGATTTCCCATGTCCTTTAGTTGATAGAGCATCAGACCGGTTATCTGGAGGTTGTGGGTTCATGTCCCATCAGAAGTATAGGTTTTTCTGTGCATTTCTCTACAATTATTCAAGAAACACGTTGGCTAACTCCCATTAACATTATGTTGATATTATGCAAATTTTGTGTTATAGGACTGTTCATTATTCACAAATGATATACTTTTTATCATCGCTACCATCATTATCTCTTTTTGGATGTTGGTTCACTCTCTTTAACAGACAAAAGGGTTGAAACCATTCTTAATATATCACTAATCAAAGTATTTTATAACAAATTACACATGGAACTGTGATGGACTTTTGCATGATATTAATATATCATTCCAATCAAACTATTATTGATTTCCAAACAAGTAATCACATTAAGCAATTTGTTACAGTAGGTGAACGGATTTTAACAACAGTAATCGATTATATCCAACAAATTCTAGTATTTACAGAGCGGTCTCACCTTCGTGTAGCTGTATAATGTGTATATGCAAAGCAAAAAAACCGCTGTCAGTAAAGGCACAAGTGTATCTCGAGCAATACCAAATGCGTTTTTACATTGGTCACTTTGGGCAGGGGACTACCCCAACTGCTCTCGGCTGTAAATGAGTACTAGCGAAATTATTCATAGCAACACGGGCAAATAGTGCGTACCGAGAAAGTAAGAATGTGAGGCAGCATACGGCTGTCAGTACCAAAGCTACGTCGTTTACCAAAGACTTGTTGAAAATCTTCCAAATGGCAAGAGACGATGAGGGATTCAAAGTCTCAGTATAAAATGGTAATTTTTATGTGGTAAATGTAAAGTACAAGTTTTAGTAATAATGCAATTATGAGGTAAAAAAGGCTCAGAATGTTTATTGCAGCTATTTAGCCCTGATACAATACCTTTGAGACCAAAATATCTCTCGAGGAGGATATCAATGTTAGAGAGGAATCTACTTCAGCAAACCAGACTAATGACTCATCATCAGGGAAGAGGCGGCTGAGGGGAGATGTTAAACCCTCGACCTTTTGGTTACGAGATTACTACTGCTCTATCTGCTTCTCCCAAGTGTCTTAATAAATGTAAATATGTCTTCTGCCAGATACTATGTTACCGAGCCACCTCGTGTTAGATGATGAAGACTGGGAAGATGAGATCGACGATGAAACGCTCATGAAACTCTCAGAAATTCCTGTGTCTAAAACTCTAGCTAAGTTTAGCGACGAAGAATTGTGCGATTTCATGTAACTTTTCAGAATTTTCTACTGACTCAACATCTTTATTTGTCACATCTAGTCTTGTACCTGATGTTCCGACTATGTTTAGTTTGAAACATATCTTTTTTCAAACATTGAAATTTGGATTGAGCTCGAGCAATGACTCAACTCAGCTCTTTCTGACATGATAAAATATACAGTAAGATAGAATATGGCGATTTCATGATGACTCGTAACACATGATCATTTTAGACAGGAACTCATGTAGTACTTTATTCCGTAGGAGTTCCCATGAATTTCTGTAACTAGACAAAAGACATTCACCAAAGATCGAAAAATTAGGCCGTGGAAATTATCGGGCTGCGCTAAGCGATGATTTATAAGAATGAAATAGAGATGACTATATTTTTATCTCTCATTTTTACGACAAATCTACGTGGAATTTAATTTAACATTGAAAAGGAAAAGGCACGGTTCTGTTGCTAGTGTATTTATGGTAGTAAATGTAAGTAGCCTTCACAAGACTGATTCAGTCGTTATTGAGAGCCGCGAAAAAAATACATGGTATATACACATTCAAACATGCAACCTATTGCATAAAAGGTCGCATTTCTAACCCGATGCAACCCTGGCGCATTGCATTTTATACATATGGGACCAATGTATTTGCACATTGAAATAATATATTTACATATATGACTATTGTATTGACATATGCAACGGATGTATCCACATATGTGACTTATGTATTTCCATGAGACCACTGTATTTACAAGTATTACTAATGTATTTACATATGTGACCAATAAATGTACATATGTGAGGAATGTTTGCTTGCTAAATATAATTCTGTAATTAGTATGATCATTGAATGAATTGGTCTAGCAAATATCACTGTATTAGTAAATGTGCATGAAGAAATCAGCTTAGGAAGTCAAATGGTTGTAGTATCTAATGGACTCTTTTACATTTTTTAATGACGTTCCATAAAAGTGTAAAGTTAGAGACTGCAACAATTATTATTATCCAAGAGATCAAAGATGAACTTTTCTATATTTACTGAAGATTTAATGATAAATTAGGTAGTTTATAGTTATGAAATTTTTCTTTTAATGTCAATCTCTCACAGTGCTACGTTTACCATTAGTCTATAGTCTATGTACTTTATCATAACAAAAATTTTTATGACTCTAATTTTGATCATATCGTATGATTATAACACTGGCTCAAGTTAAAAGCATACATTAACATCAAATATTGCATTTTAACACATTGTGGTCTCAATATAAATGCATCTTATAAATGATTTGACCTAAATATGGTGTGGTCTAAATATGACTTGACCTAAATATTCCTCGGAATAGATAGTACAAGGTCAGCAATATAATTTTTTGTCTTTGTATGCGATCAGTCAATCTGTAGGGGTACCAAATTCAGGGATGTGTATAGGAGCCATTACGTCCCTTGATATCATACAGCAATTATGTGGCACCTTATTTGTTAGACTAACATAACTAGCTACAATAATTGTAATATTAATATTATGCATGACTATTAAACAGAATGTCATTTATCATTCGACTTTTGTCAGTTCCTATCATATCACGGGAAAAGGCAATATCACACTATGCCACTATTTAAATTGCTTAAATACCAAACCAGTGATTGGTTAATTTGGAGTGAAGATTTCATGGATGAGTACATAGTGAGAAAAACTGCTAATATATGTAGCAATGGGCTAGGATCCACCTGTCGTTGGGGCTATAGGGTGTAGGGGTTGGTTGGTGGTTATGAAGAGTTATGTAAGGGTTTTTTCCTTCTAACATGACTACATTTCGGATACTGATGACACTATGTCTTACGGCACTGCCTGCCTTTTTGCGATCTCATCATCTCACTTGTACATAATCATCACCTATCGCAATGCATCATGGTATTCATAGCTTGTAGCATGCACATCAACTGTCAAGACTAAGTGGTTAGCATTGGACTAATTTTGCCACCAAATTTGGCGATATGTTAATTACAGTCGCTATACAGTTTTGTAAAGGTACCCTGATAGACTAGACAAGGGTTGAATACCAGCCAATAGTTAAATGCATATAAATGTACAACCTCGATTGAATAAATTTTAATCACCAGAAAAGAGTTGTTATATTTTTTATTATTAATATTTTATGTGGCTTTCGATTATGCAAACCTGCATGTGTTATAATGCTATAACAATCATAACATAGCTATAACATAGCATAACATACAATGCTATGTACATGCATGATGGCCACAAAATATGTACACGGAAAAGAAAAGAAGCAGAGAAATACAATATTTTTTTAAATACATGCTTTCTTTGTATGACAATGAGGGAAGTAAATATGCAAAATACAGTTTTCTACTTTGATAAGTGGGTAGAATTGTACAGTTTGATAAACTCTGCCTGTGATCCAAAATTTCTTTCAAAGTCCAGTGCATTTACTATGTTTAAAGTGAGTTTATTGTTTAATTTCCGACATTAAACTAATTTACTTTAAGTTCAATAAATTTAATTTATAATGGTGAGCAACATTAATTTGTATAAATTACTTAAATGAATTAGCTCTCCACATATATTAAATTATAAGAGGGGGCGTAAAATGGCTGCAATTTCTTAGGACACGCATTGTTATGAGTGGGAATTACTCACAATTGTTGGTTATTTTTCTCAATGTGTCGATAAGATTGGCTCTGTATAATATCTGTATATTGGCTTTGTATAAATGATAATTGATAACAGACGGTTACAAAGGGTTGCGGAATGTTGTGGACTTGCTGCATCTAGAAATAGGCCAAATGTATTAATGCGCGAATTTCGTTCCGTCGTCTGCTTCCTTACCGACATAAAATATTTTTGACTTTGTCACAAAGTAAAGTTGTTGAAACCAAAACGTATTTTAACGTGCTAATTTCACATAATTTTACCAATTTTTCAATTATGAAAAAATAGAATTTGATTTTTAAGGAGATATAATTGACGAACTTTTTCTATCGAGTGGCGTATATAAAAGAACTGAGTGGGTGTTAAGTCTCAATCACAACAAGATGCCATGGCTGATGAGGAGGTCGGTTTGGGACAGAACAACATGAAGTATTACCGATCTGTGTCGAATATCGACAATTTCGACACATTGTCACAAGACAGTAACGACGATGGATTACAACTTGATCCGGATTTTATCGAAGATCGCTTTCGAGTCGACAGAAAGAAACTGGAACACATGCTTCAACGTTAGTTTCCCTTTGCACGTAACTTAAGTTAAGTTAGTCAAAAATAAAACTAACTTTTCAACCTTGTAAATTAGCCAGCTGCTTATTTAGCGTAGTCGGTCGAACAATATTTTCGAAATAAGATTGGTCAAAATATTGGTACTGCCACGAGGCTATGACATGTTGTATAAAAAGCTTACAAGTTGCAGTTGTATATTTATCTAGAGCCCCCTTATATGTTGTCATATATATCATTGGCCAAAATATATTTTCTTTTATATATACAATATATGGACAGTAGATATATATATATATCCATGCACCGCAGTTGCACTATTAGTGGTAGTAGGTCCATTGCCAATTTAGTTTGAATGGTTACAATTGCATTTACAAAATCCAGTTTTGAAAGGTGTAGAATAGACAGATTGGGGGCGGGACCTCCATAGTTATAAATATATTCGTTGTACAGTTACTCGATTCTAGCCCTTATATAATTAGTGTCCATTGTTGAGAATAGAAGTCATCTGCAAGTTGTTAGTATGGTTAGAAGTAAAGCTATGATGCTGGGGTGCTTTATCTTGCCCATAGTGTATATTATACTTTCAATGGATGAATTATACAGAGAGCACGAAGGACATTATTTCAAAGTGCGTGACTGCATGTTCATATTTCGTGTAACGTTTTAAGTATTTATGTAGTATTTGAATAGTGCATTCTCTATAGGTTTTCTCTAAAAGGACAGTCTATAAAATGATACAGATTCTTAAAAAATGGAAATAACATGATTGAAGAAGCCTGTGATATATTTTCTGAGAAATGTTATATGCCTGGCAATTTAGTATTTAGTCTTTTGGAATCACAAATTTGACAAGGATTGTGCGAGAGACGCTATTTTATAACATTGGCCACAAATAAAATAGGTCCATACACATAAACACTTTATTAACATGTTATATTTTGTTATATTTATATAGCCCTCCTACCACTCAACTATCTGCTCCTGGATTGTACAGGGCTATCTAATGCAAGCTGCATATTCCAGCTTAATAGCTTGTTTGGTAGAATATAAAGTATTTTTAGTTGTTTTAAGTATGTGTCAATGGACCATATTTTCTTTTCAGTTCAATGCCTCAATAACGATGAGAGTGCTGAAGAATTCTTCCAACGGGTAGGTTCACAAGTAATTATGCTTTATTAAATTACCAACTATAGTACTTTTGGACTGTCTGTAATTAGTGAATTTTGACATAGAAACCGAAAAATTTTTAGCCATCCGATGTCTAGAAGAATTTAAAACTTTTGGCTCTAAGATCTAGAGATGACTATAAAAATGCAGGTATAATGTAAACTGTTTGACCTACCTTGTTATATACTGTAGGTTATATAATATGCTTGCATTGTATCTTTAGTACACGACAAATTTTATATTATTGGATCCACGTGTTAAAAGTTAATGTTCTAAATGTTGCCATCTATCATGCTTTAAAGGAGTTAATGAAAATAAAAAAGGTGTGATTAATGTGTTTTTCATACAATAGCTGGTAAATACCAGCACTCTGCACAGTGTAAAAACTGTTAGTCTCCTCTATAGACCAATTATCTGCAATTTAGTACATTCATATAGAGTATAAGATGTAGGTAGTTGTGTACTTACATGACTTGATGTATTTTAGTAACTATTTAGTGTATGTATTTCATAGGTATCAATATATGCAGTACATGTACATTTCATGCATATTTTAAAAAATTATTTATATACTTGCTTTTTTTAGAATTTTATACCCCATGTTTTATACATATATTTTGTTTTTGACTTGTGATTTAATCCTAATTCTTAACACAATGCCGTATTTTTCATTTGCCTGTAAAGTGTTTTCTCAGTCTAAACCATACTATAGAACTCGAAATAACTTGTGTAATTAATTCAAAATGAGAAAGATAGCAAGAGGTAGTCAAATTTATTTAAAGACAACTCGTGTTGGTTGTAAAGCTATACTAGATAAATTAAGATGGAAATTTTGGGGGTGGTCCATGAGTAGTCGCCCTTTCTTAAACCTTACTAACTTTTTAGTACATTTACTGTAATAATGTTATATTTACATATGTTTTGAAAGAGGTGTAATGTAAACCTAAGTTTTTGTCAGTATTAAAAAAACATTTCTAACATTTCAAGCCCAAACTCAGCATTTTTATAAAAGAGGCAATTTTACGACATTATGAATGCCTTTTACTGAGAAATTATGGTTTTTATCGGTTTTTCCAAGAGATTTAATGAATGTAGTTACTAAGATGTTGTTTTAAAAATCATTGTGGCTATATAGTGCCATGCTAGTAAAGTAACAATATACTCAAATCGCGATTTTACTTGTAAAGAAAACTCATTTGTTTAGCTTGGAAATATGACAGAATCAGCGAGCATCATCATGATATTTACTAAGATATCCAAATCTCGCTGATTTTTTAATCTCAAGATTTTGAGGTCAATAATTTGACGAGATCGAGATATCGCGACATCTCCCTATTTCACATCGTTGATTTATTATTAGAGTTGAGTCATAATCGGGGTTTTCCAGAATACTCACGACAGTCCCACTCTTTATTATCAATCATTTATACTCTAAATTGGCATTGTTACCAGTGCCGCGTTTGCCAACGAAATAATATATTAAGAAGCCCCACTGTTCATTTACCTGGGTATTTTGTTTCGGAATCGCAACGGAAAAAGCCGATGGCACATGACATGTTGGCGTTTGTGATGTCTATATTCCAAGGTAACTAAGATGTAATAAGTTGTAATCAAGTCATTGAGCATTTGGACTACTGTATCTAACTATTTCACCGGATTTTTGCGACAGTTTATGGATATAGAACACGCGATATCGTGTTCGAGATCTTTGTCCCCGATCGAAATCTTGTAAACCGACATGGTATTATGTTTTCTTTGATTGACAGAACAATGGGTATATCTATGTCATTAAATTGTGAAGTGGATTGTATTGAATGGGACACTGCCTCTGGCAAAAAAATGTCACTTCGCTATCATTTATCAAGGGTTTTTCTTAGAATTTAACATCACCCTTTCGAAATGTATGTACCTACATATATTTAAAACATTTTTGTGTCATCTATATAATGTATCATATGTATATATATATATTTATTTATTAATATTACTAATTTATCGTTTAGTTTGTATGTAAAAACACAACACTTAGCGTGTATTTTCAAGCTTTATAGTCATTACACAAAGGAAGAGAATGCCTAAAGTTGGTATGTCCCACAAACAAGTGGGCTCGCTTCCACCAGCAGCAGACTTCCTGCCTCAGAACACTCAGACCAGCACGTCTTATACAGCAATCTTACGCTACAGGCGAAACTGGCTGGATTAGTCAAGTGCAGTAAAGTACCGTACACTTTGCGAATGAGTTAAAGATGACCGTGTTTCTGTGTGGCGAAAACTACATGAGAGATTCAGTCATGCGAAATTAGTGGGGCAAAATCGCGGGGGCTGTGGCTGTTGGGGTGGTACCCCTTCACCTTACCCTACTACATTTCGCATCATAGAGTCCTAACTGGCCACACATATTGATTGACATGAGGTCCGCGTTACATTTGTTTGTAGATCAGTAGTACCCGAAATTAGCTGCAACTGTATTCTGATTGGTGGTAAAACCGTTGTTCATTGGGTTAGTATCGGTAGGAAGTATCCGAATGAAACCATCACAAGTTGACAAAAATGAAGCCATCTACAGTAGCCTAGCCCACACGCGTACTTGACCTCAATCCACACATATATGGGACACGTTACATCCAATTTTATGGTTATGCCATTGTTGTGTGGTTATGTACAGGTTTCTCTCCGACAGCGCTATTTTGCATGTTTTCTGGATTGGCTCCACAGAGCTTACCTCTTCACTATCTCATCGTATCATTGAGTAACTATCAATTAATGATGGAGTATGCCACATATGCTGGCTTTCTGTTAGATTATGAAACCAGTACCTGCCCAGTCTCGGTGGTTTCCACTATCGTAGTTTGCATTACAGCTATCCATTTATCGTGTTAACTAAAGCATCCTTAGGTTCGTTAAATAACTGGCCCAGATTGCCGGGTTGCTCCCAGCCTATCGCTATATACATACAATATATACTTGGGTAGTAAGTATCCAAGTAAGTATGTAAAGCCGCAATGGCTTTACCAGCTTAACCACCTGTGAGGATGTTCTCAGATGGTTCACGAAATGAAATTAAATGAAATTTTATTGCTTTGTAGTGCCCTTTTAACACATGGCTATCAAAGACACTTTACAAATATACAGTTACTATGATTATATAGAAATACAAGGAATACAGTTCAAAATCGAACTGGGTAATAAATGAGTCGAAAATAAATGAGACATATACAGTAAGATCACAGATA
>WURV02207332.1:0-11257 GCA_011762755.2 Epimenia babai
ACATGATTTCAGCCACATGATTTCAGCCACATGATTTCAGCCACATGATTTCAGCCACATGATTTCAGCCACATGATTTCAGCCACATGATGTTAGCCACATGATTTTAGCCACATGATTTTAGCCACATAGTCTTCTTGTGTGTGTATGTGCATTTTGCGCATCGCAGAAATTGCATGTTTCACGGCTGAACGCATTTTTATGCTGACTTGGTCGTGGTTCTTCACGACAGTGTTTTTCGTTCATCGTGTTGATCACATGACGTAACTGTGTAGAGGGCCATTGATGGTTTACCCAGCAATTATCTTGCTAAAAAGGGAAAATGGGAGGTTTTAGTACTATTCTATTCAGTATCTCTGGCTCACCTGAGCTTATGCTTTGAGGTTTTTCTGATCGGAGTTTGTCCATAGTTTGTCCGTCCATCCATCCGATATTAACATTTTTTTAATCTTCTCAAGAGCCGCTTATAACAGATGTCTGCTATTTGGCAGATATGTCCTTAGTTGGTCTTTTAGAGTTCATCTGTTAAAATCTTTTTTATATTTTTTATCTCTTTATTTCTACTTTCTTTATCTCTTTCAATTCATGTATTTCTTCTCTTATCTCTCTTAATTAATGTATTTCTTCTTTCTTTGATTTCTCTTAATTTATGTCTTTCCTCTCTCTTTTATCTGTCTTAATTTATGTATTTCTTCTCTCTTTTATCTCTCTTCATTTATGTATTTCTTCTCTCTTTTATCTTTATTTATGTTTTTCTTTCTTTTATCTCTCTTAATTCATGTATTTCTCCTCTCTTTTTCCTCTTAATTTATGTATTTTTTCACTCTTATCTCTCTTCATTTATGTATTTCTTTTATCTCTCTTAATTCATGTATTTCTCCTCTCTTTTTTCTCTTAATTTATGTATTTATTATCTCTTTTTATTCTCTTAATTTTTGTATTTCATCACTCTTTTAATTCTCTGAATTTTTGTATTTTTCCTCTCTTTTATCTCTCTCATATCTCTCTTTTATATCTCTTCTCTTTTTGTAATGCCTACTTTGTTTCTCTGTCCTGTTTATATCCAGGTCGGCATCTTGAGGTGTCGGCCTCTTCTCGGTAGTAAATGTCAGTGACACTTACAATATTGCCTTTTCATACTCTTAAGAAATTTATAAATCTTTGAAAGGCCTGGTGTAAATACTGCGCCATTAGCATCCGCACACCACCGGCCTATGTCTAAGTACTGCGTTAAGTAAAGTAGCTTGAGAGAACCACTTAGACTCCACACATTCGCATCACTTAAATAAAGTTTCACTGCAACTCGTTATTATGCGTGTTTCAGTCTGATACGGTAAACTTTGATATAAGTCAACTAATTTATTCATTATATAGGCCGGTAGGCTGTACTTCTCGACTTCTCTCCGGCTCGGCTTCATTCCGATTCATTTTTGTCGCATTTTCTTGTGTTAATACGTAATAAATGAGTTAGGCTTGCACCGGAAGCTGGTGTATCGTATGCAAGTTAATTTTGTAAAACTTAATTCGGTTTTTGTTTTATGCGATGCCCAGAACAAAACTAAGCAGCGATGAGCCACGCCACGAAGTGTACTACGGCGCAAATGGCAGCAGCAAACGCTCATCTGCCACAGACGACAATGTTTTTCCTGAGAAAATAGTACTTAAGGATGGCGAAGCTGATAAAATGGCTTCTAATATCGTTAAGAGAGACGAAGTTACGGTTGGAGACGCCACGAATGTCAAGAAATTACGCGGAGTATCCGGTATTTATGAAAATTCTATGGAAATTGTCAGCAAGTTGGATATTGAGTATATGATTGAACAATCGACAGAAGAGATTGATGACCACGCAGACGAGTTGAAAGATGCCGCTGCAGAACCCGTATGTTCGGACGATAACGACGTATCACTCAGGGATTATTCGTCTGACGCTGCACCCGAAGTCGCGCAGCAGGCTGCGTCGAGTGGAACGTGTTTGACATCGACCGAGACGTGTCCCGCGGCGACGGACAATATTTTGGAGTCTAAAGAACCGAGTTTCGCGTCGGAAGAAATGCGTTTGATGTTAGAAGAAACGAATTCGGCGATGGCAGGAACGTATTCGGCGTCGGCAGAACCTTTTTCGTCATCAGAAGAAATGCGTTCGACATCAGAAAAAACACACTTGACATCGGAAGAAGCCCATTTGCCCTCTGCGGACACAGTGTCAGCAGGATTATCTGATGTCACTGAACCCCTACCAAATGAAATTCCCTCGCAGGATACGAGCTCCGAGATCAATAGCAGAGCTATCGAGGACGTTGAGGTCAGTCAAGCGGAAACATCTCGGGATATCGGCGAGGTTACGAAAATTTTTGATGTTTCAAAGAAACACGAAACAATGGATATTTCACAAGAGAATATACGCGCGTGCGACCGCGATTCGAATATCTTTAAGTTTGACGACATCGATCAATCCGCGGACGTTTCCGGAAACTTAGGAACGAGTCAAAACGCGACGCCGAGTTCCGGGCGTAGCAGCGGGGTCTTTAGTTCTTCCATCGGCTCGATCAGCGGATCCCCGCGTATAAACACGTTCGTTAATTACGCGACCGGATTGTTCCGCAACACGTCGGACGATCGGAGCATCGTGCGTGACATCACGGACGCCGTCACCAAAATACCGGACGTCATCCAGACCGGCGGGTCGACGTTGATATCGGGCGGATCGAATCTTCTGTCGTCGTTGATTCCGGACGCGTTGAACGGCCCGAGGCAAAACGCGAATCTGAAGTTGGAAGACGAGCAACGTGTCGACGTAGAAAATGCCGTGAAGTTAGATGATATGCCGGAGTTGTTCCAGGATTTCGAGGGTAAGCCGCGTTTTTCTTAGTATCAGGGGTCCCAACAGAACAGGCTGTATCCTGCGTTTTAGGACATGCGTCATATCATGTGTGGTCCATTATGTGCGGCCCATCACATGCAGACTATTATGTGTGGCCCATTATGTGTGGCTTATCCGATGTGGCCTATCACGAGTGGCCCATTATGTGTGGCTCATCACATGCAGCCTATCACATGTGGCCCATTATGTGTGGCTCATCACATGCAGCCTATCACGTGTGGCCCTTTATGTCCCAAGCATCTATGGATCCCATTAGTTATCAAGCTATTAAATTTGTGTGGTCCTACTATGAATAACTTCTAGTGAATATAAAAACTTAAAACTATTATTTAACTATAATAATTTACTATAATGACATACCTGATGTCCATGTATTGGTTTCCATCTCTTTATAAAAAGAGCAGCCAGCTCCATTGGCTCTTTTACACATGGTTGTTAATCTATCGGGCATAAGATTAGCCGCACCTAAACTGCATTCAGTAGTAAGTGCCTATTTATTGAAAGACCCTGATCCATAGGTATATAAGTACCCTCGAAATAATTTCTGTGTTTTTGGATGGGCATAATTTGACTTAATGTATCTCCTTTTGCTCTCTCTCTATATTCTGGCGTGGGTATTCGGTCATTAAGGTGTTATAATTCTTTCCTCTTTTATTTTTTCTCAATGTATCGTATTGAATCCCGGTGTGGTATTTCGTTACACTTGTACATTGATATTATGAGAATAGTCTTGTTAGTATTATTAATATCATCTGTAAACTGCGATATAGGAACAGGAATTTCATCGTATTGTAATTCACTGAATTATATTGATGAAAAAGTTTTAAAGTTTTAATAGCATATCTATGATTGACTCAAATTTTAGTTAATTTCTCATTCACCATTTCAGATGGAGGTTTGTATTTTGTATTAAATGTTTTCTTCGTACACCCGTGCTTTTGTGTATGGATTTCTTAGCCATCTGCTCTCAATCTCTCTGTTTACGTGAATGCATGTCTCTGTTTCAATTGTCTTGAAAAGCTTGAAGCAATTTGTTTATTTTTATGACTGCCATTGGCCATTTTGAATTTCAATTGCACATCGTGGGAGTGGAATATTTTACTTTAATTAATTTTTTGTCTTCCCTGTTCAATCTCTTCTCCTAAATTGTGGCTTTATAAAATTTACGTCTACATCAGAAGAATTCACCGACTAATTTTTATTAAGATGACCAAAAAATGCCGAATCAGCCTAGAGTTTTACCCCTTATTATCTCCCCTTTGCTAACTTTCAGTGAGCGGCCCAGTCAGCGGCCATTTGCAATTCTGTAATTTACATTATAAAGATTTAGAATCGGTGGGGGAGGGGGTTGTTATTTCCTATAGTAGATTATAATTGGAGGCATGTGTGTCAAACTTTGTGGTGTTTATTTCACCTGGCTTTCTCGAATTGCTTCATATTGACGAATATTTGTTTGTAGTCAACTTCTGAATCTCAATTTGGTACCTAATTCATATCAGCATTTCCACACTTTTTGTGAGGCAACTTGATAAGGGGGATAACTTTGCATTTAACATAGCCATATTGTTGTCACAAAGTCTTCATAACCTGATTCTCCAATCAAAATGGATGATTACTCTACGTCTGCTGGCAAAGGCATTTTTCACGGATTTTGCGAATGATTGCAAGGAAGACTGCAAATATCACAAATTATAAATATAATGAAAACTTATTTCATTTAACTTCTACCCTCCTAATGAGGTTAGAATTTTTTATATAATGTAATAAATTGATTGTTTATGGTAATACACTAATTCTGTCCTCTTCTAAAAGCGTAAAATTTGCTTTTCTATGGGCCCTGGGATCACTAGATCTTAGTTTTCTTGTATTTTTACTATCTTTATCTGCCATTCTCGGTTGTGCCCCTCCCGCACTAGCCCTGCCCCGCGTCTCTCGGTATCGCGATAGATATTTTACGCAAGTATTCTTTTACGTCGTCGATTGGAAATTGAGACGGATCGAGTGTCGCTGTAAAATACGCGAGATTTTTATGGTTAAACTTAAAAGCTCGAAAAGTCACTGCCAACTCATATACTTAGAAACTAAACGCGTTGATTTCATATAGTGATTATACAAATTTACGATTTCTATGCAACTTTCAATGTGCCTAAGGCCTGTTGTACTGGGATATGCTGGTGCTTTGTATGCTATCTGCTACCTAACTCAGGTATCCTTAACTTAGCACATGATTGAATGGTCGAATAATTATCATGCATGTGCATTGACATGTATGTACATGCACACGTATATGCATAGTTGTAATAATTAACACTGACATCTTCCAACAATAAAAGTATGTACATGCTTATTACACCATCTCTAAATGCAGTATTTCATCCCATTATTACGTAACAGATATTTAACCCGCTTATGCTTTTTGACTTTAATGGGCTACAGTTTATGGTTCTAGAGTTTATGATCCCAGAATTTAAAATCTAGAGTGTATGATCCTACAGCTTATTTACATAATAGTGTACAATCTTTTAGTTTTTTTCTAGATTTCCTGATCCTAAAATCAATTCTACAGCTCATAATTCTATAGGTTATCCTAGAATGCAATTCTACAGTTCATGATTCTATAGTTTATGATCCTAGAATGCAATTCTACAGTTCATGATTCTATAGTTTATGATCCCACTGTATCTGGACATTAAAGTTTACCATCCTCCTTTTTGTGATCCTACAGTTTATATCCTACGCTATATGATTCTACCATTCATCATCCAACTTTTTATTATCCTAGAGTTAATGATCCTTTTGTTTTGACCCTACAGTTTATGTACCTATAGTTTACAATCCTCCATTGTATCATCCTACCAATTACTGTATGATCCTACTATTTATGATCTTACAGTGTATAATCCTAAACTTCGTAATCTAGCAGTTTATTATCATACAGTTTGTCATTCTACTTTTTGTTTTGCTAGAGTTTGTTGAGTTCAAGGTCTGAGAAATAGCGATCTTAGAGTTTATGATTTTGCAGTTTACTGTATTATTCTAGTGTTTATTATCTTAGAGTTTATTATCTTTGAGTTTATGATTTTGCAGTTCATGATCCTGGAGTATACTATCCTAGAGTTTATTATCTTAGAGTGTATTATCTTAGAGTGTATTATCTTAGAGTGTATTATCTTAGAGTATATTATCTTAGCGTGTATTGTCTTAGAGTGTATTATCTTAGAGTGTATTATCTTAGAGTGTATTATCTTAGTGTGTATTATCTTTGAGTGTATTATCTTAGTGTGTATTATCTTAGATTGTATTATCTTAGAGTTTATGCCGAAACACGCGACACCGTATTACGACCTGCCACTTTACCTCAACATCCATGTGGGTGAGCCAATCAACAAGCAGCCATGTTCGACATGCCCAATCGAGGCGTATGGTAGGAAGAAACACGAACCCGAATACTGGTTCTCTATCCCGCGAAACAAGTACGTACTATGTACCATGTTGATACAGATAAGAGGTATAAAATCTAGTTAACTGTAACCGGGAGTTACTAATGGGAAATTTACCGGTTATCCATTTATCCGGTGGAAGATGGTAATGGTTTACAATGTGTAAATGTTAGATATTAACCTTAAGGGGGCAGCTGGTGTAGTGGTTGGAGCGTGTGACTTTTGAATCCAGGGGTCCCTGGTTCAAATTCCGCTCTAACCAGTATACTAACTGTGGCGTGTTTCGGGCTGAAAATGCCTTTAACCCCATTGCCCATGGGGGTCTGGGTAGCCCTTGCAGTGTGGTTCTGTTGGAGCTTTTTCCCTCTGACATTTGCTGTGCTTCAGATGCTCTAAATGTGCTCTCTATGTCGCTTACCTCCCCGCTATGTCGTCATCTCATTGTAAATAAACATGGACCTTTCATAGACTTAGCGGAGTGTGCGACATATGTAGTTCATATGTAGACATTTGGAACCAGTGGCATAAATGGAAAAAGGTGAATTGTCTGCCTAGATGGTGGGTTTTTAACAGTAGGTGTTTTGTCCCCACCCCTTATAACCTTTTTACCACGGCATTTTTTGTGTCAATTAAAATGATTCAAAGTCATCACCGAAAGTATGTGTATACTGTATTGTAAAACTTTATACAAATTTAAAACCACTACTAGGCATTGCAGGACATAATTTCATTAGTCTATGTTTTTAAGTAACATTGTAAAGTGTCGTCGACATCATCTTGTCATTATTGACCAAGGGATCATTCAGCACTATAAATAAAGCTCTATTATTCTTCTTCTTATTATTATTATTACTGTTATTATTATTAAATTCATGACCATTTATCACCTAATAGAATTTTCCCGCCCCGTCTCTCTCTATCTCGATGCGTATCGCCGCAGGGTGGACCAGCTGTACGCCTTCTTTCTACAATGGACCCCGGACAAGTACGGCGACGCCGATGACTTCGATCCTGCCGAGCGAGGGTTCGTCGTAGTCGACGAGGAGGAACGCGGCGACGAGTCGCTCGAAATCTTCAACGATTATTTCGGCGACAACAGCCCGCGGATCCAGCGAGACTGGGAGGTGATTGTCACCCGTAGATGGTTTCAATCGGTTGATAAACGTCGCGATTTGTGGCTATTTAAATTCTGTTTCCATTTACGTTACGCAGCAGAAGTTGTCCAATAACGAGAGTGATTCATCCAGGTATGATATATTTCACGTGTATTTCGCCTCTGTTGACCCTTCGCACTCCGTCGTCACAGAATTGTATTGCCGTGGTAATGTGATATACAGATGTCAGTGTAGTAAGGGTTAACTTCATCCGATCGCTCAATATCGCAGTGTAGGCTGTCACTTTTTGAAATATCCCACAAATCAGACCATGTTTCGGAGTGTACTATTATCCATAGTACGTTTCACGGTCAATTTTCCGGTAACTCAAAGTCACCTCGTCGTCTGCTAGATGTTGCAGACGACCTACCACGTCGCGACAAGATGGATAGCGTTCAGCGATTGGTCAGACACGAGAGAAATTGCTTCGAAGTTCTATCGCAGAATTGGCGCAGTGGTTGGAAACGGTTGTCCAAATTCTACATTGTCTAATGAAACGACCACATATCCGATCGGGCGTGCACGAACTTTTTGAACTTTTTGCTGTTTTAGACATACTAAGCGGTTCGTTAGAAACTTTTTTACTCTCCACTGTTCAGCTAAGGATTTCTGGAAAGCTCTTCAACGACCAGACCAGTGCCGAGGCTCTGAACTTGAAGCATCTAACGAGTTTAGGGATTTATTAAGTGCTACTATGAGGTAGTAGATCTCGATTATTTCCCTTTGAGGGTTGTACAGGATGAGCAAGAAAAATGTAACCAAAATAAATCATCCATAACTTTTTTTTTTATATTATCTAATTTTTTTCCTCGCTATGTTGAGGGCAGATGAAATTTTACGATGCTAACTATTGTCGCGTTAACAACATGGCCTAGCCTTGCGAATGCCAGGAATGGCTGGAACAACAATTACTTGGTAATCAGCTGATTTCTAACCAACTAATCAACTATCCAACCAACTGTGGTATTAATTAAATATTTACTGGCTCTTGACAACACCTCAGCACATTGGATTTGCTCCGCATAGCCATGTGCACCAAATGTCGACTCGAATAGGAGAATCCCGTTTATACCACTCTTTCGTGTGTCCCGTTTGCCCGGAATCTCATGTGCACCATAACACAACAATGGCCTGTGTGGGCTCAGTACGATGTAGGCTGTCTCATAGACACATTCAGCTCACAATACGCACCCACGTAATACTAGACTTGTTGATATCATTTGGATCAATAACATGGATAACAATTCATGATGATTGATGCCTTAACAACAAGAGTAACCGAGTACTGTCAGATCACCGTTTGGTCTACTAGTTAGTGCAGTCTGACCCCTAAATCACAAAATATTGTCGACTCTGCGAATAAATAGTTCAATGAGGAAGGATACCTGACGGCATTCACGAACTATTGAAAAAGTTCAAATATCAATGTGATAAAAGTAGAGACTTTAATCTGGTGAGTTTGTTGCTTTACAAATTAATGAAATGTATGAGACTTAACTAAAGATATAATCTGTTCAAGTTAATGCATTAAACATGAATGAAACTTAATTAAAGACTGAAATCTGGTGAAGTTGTTGCATTAAACGTGAATGAAACTTAATTAAAGACTGAAATCTGGTGAAGTTGTTGCATTAAACATGGATGAAACTTAACTAAAGACTGAAATCTGGTAAAGTTATTGCATTAAACCCAAATGAATCTTAACTAAAGACTGAAATCTGGTGAAGTTGTTGCATTAAACATGGATGAAACTTAATTAAAGACTGAAATCTGGTAAAGTTATTGCATTAAACCCAAATGAATCTTAACTAAAGACTGAAATCTGGGGAAGTTGTTGTATCAGTGTACAACAGATGGAATTGAGTTCAATAAGGTACAACATAACAGTAATAATAATTAGTGTTAATTAGTGTTAGATTTTTATGAAAATTATTTTTACAAATTTGCATTTAAAGGCATCATTTAGGCCTACAAACAAAATTTAAAGTTATTGCCCTTCATAAAATGCCATTTCACATTTTACAATAAGTAGATTATTTTTGTCAAGCCAACTTCCAATAATCTGTAATTATTATAAGATGTAATGATTAATTTGGGCTTTTGCCTTCAGTCAACAGTTCTGTAAGGCAGCGTATAGATAATAGGTGGCTCCTGGCTTCTGGAACATTCCAGTTCTATTAATTATGTTGATATCAGCCTCGTATTACTTATAGCGTGCGACGCATGAAGGATGTCTGTAGACATATGCAACTGCGAATAGACAGTGGTCAGCTGTCTGCCCAGACTGACTTATGTCTGATGAATCGCACGTTTCTAGATGAAAGTTGAAGGAGGGTTGTGTAATAAAATCAATGAGTCTCAAAAGGCGTTGCTGTTGCGCTGTTTTTACTTTATAAGACCACTGCAGGTACTCATACTATATATAGTACATCATGTTATATACATCATGTTATATACATCACATTATATACACCACGTTATATACATCACATTATATACACCACGTTATATACATCACGTTATATACATCACGTTATATACATCACGTTATATACAACATGTTATATACGACATGTTATATACATCATGTTATATACATCATGTTATATACGTATTGTTGCGTTTAGATCGTGAGTCACCGAGAGTTGCTGAGACGTCAATCGACGCTTGATCTGACCCATGAGTCTATGCCCCGCCCTGAACTCATCGGAACTACCCTCATACTCACAAACGATGACGTGGACACAGTGAGTTTACCTAGCCCCCCCCCCAATACCATTCACTTAGCCTTTATACTAGACCATTCACATCTGTACCGGATCTGTACCACCTCTACCAGATTTGTACTATCACTGTACCGGATATGTACCACCTCTGTACCGGATCTGTACCATCACTGTACCGGATCTGTACCACCTCTGTACAGGATCTGTACCATCACTGTACCGGATCTGTACCACCTCTACCAGATCTGTACCATCACTGTACCGGATCTGTACCGGATCTGTACCATTACTGTACCGGATCTGTACCATCACTGTACCACATCTGTACCGGATCTGTACCATTACTGTACCGGATCTGTACCACCACTGTACCGGATCTGTACCATTACTGTACCGGATCTGTACCATCACTGTACCGGATCTGTACCATCACTGTACCGGATCTGTACCACCTCTGTACCGGATCTGTACCATCACTGTACCGGATCTGTACCACCTCTGTACCGGATCTGTACCACCTCTGTACCATCACTGTACCAGATCTGTACCACCTCTGTATCGGATCTGTACCACCTCTGTACCGGATCTGTACCATCACTGTACCGGATCTATACCACCTCTGTACCGGATCTGTACCACCGCTGTACTGGATCTGTACCACCCTTGTACCAGACCTGTTATTACCACAATGCGTAACCCGTCTTCTCAATTTTCTCAATTCCAGATCTGCCCGTTCCTGCCAGCCCGTGCCGTCGGCTACTCGTGGACACTGGTCTACAGCAGTGACCAACACGGCTTCAGCCTCAAGACTCTGTACCGCATGATGATGAAACTGGACTGTCCAGTATTACTGGCCGTCAAAGACACAAACGAGAATGTATGCTCCATGCATATCACCGTAATAACATTGAGAATACCGTAATAACATTGAGAATGCCGTAATAACATTGAGAATGCCGTAATAACATTGAGAATACCGTAATAACATTGAGAATACCGTAATAACATTGAGAATACCGTAATAACATTGAGAATACCGTAATAACATTGAGA
>WURV02207343.1:0-11256 GCA_011762755.2 Epimenia babai
TAATCCTGATCTGTTCGTTTTGGATGTTAATCCTGATCTGTTCGTTTTGGATGTTAATCCTGATCTGTTCGTTTTGGATGTTAATCCTGATCTGTTCGTTTTGGATGTTAATCCTGATCTGTTCGTTTTGGATGTTAATCCTGATCTGTTCGTTTTGGGCATGTCCAGATCAAGTATTGATGAATATATAGGTAGAAAATTTCTATACTTTGATGTTACATCTGTTGTTTGCCCCTCAACTTACCTCAGTTTGTATATATCTCATAATCTACATCATTGAAGGTCGCTGTGGTAACTGAAGCGGGGGAATGGTGGCAGCTTCTCATTTGGCACTTTATGCGTGATATTTGGTATTTAATGAGTATGTTCAGGATTAAAAAACCTGTGAATTGTTATGAGAATTGAAACTAAATTTAATCTTGCAGATAAGCTTAGTAGCTCCAACTTTAATACCTGAAAATTTGCAGGATGGTGGTGTTAATTACACTAACTTGCCCAGATATATATATATATATATGAAGATAGCATGCTTTGGTTATCTGGGATATACAGACATAAAACAATTTTGCATAATGCATACCATGACCATGCCTCGGTAAATGGTCAAAACAAGGTGAAAATTTAACTTAATACCAATGTGTGTGTGACATAAAAACAAGACTTGCTGATGGATTTTGCTGCATCAATCGATCTCGTAATAACTAATAGCGTGCCGAGTAATGTGGGTGTTGTTCTCTGGTGATAAAATGGTTATCGTGACATTCGTCCGTTAAATGGACGTTGATAGAGTTGAACCTGAATAGTTGTTTATGTACTTTTGATTGTATTCTCGATGCTTATTACTATGTACCGTTCCTGTTTAATAATTAGTAATTGTTTCCAGCTTGATTATGTTAAGTAATTGTTACCTGTTGTATGATTCATACAGGTGCACTCAAGTGTTTAATAATACACAACTTATACTTGCATTCAAGTAATGCAAAAGTCTAACAACATACAGTTCCTCACCTATTAAACATTTTCCCTGACACTTTTGTTAAATCATATTAAAGGTCAAGTGATGCTATAGTAACTACACGTGTTTATGCTAGGTACATTTTCACTTAGGTCCCCTAGCATATTAAACATGAAATTTTCTGTATTTCAGTATACAATTTTGCTTAAGTATTTTCCACATTTTTCCGGAAGTCAAGATGATATTGATAATAAATTCTACATATTTGAAAACTTAATGTCTAACTGGCCTTAGGTCAGTTTCGGTTATAAAACATTTTTCTATGCAGTATCGAGTAATTATGATTGATAAGGATCATTATGCTTATGAATTTAACATTTTTGCTATCAACTGTTTTCTGTGTATAAAAATTTTCGCGATGTTCAGTTTTACTTCTGCTGTTGATTGACTTGGTATATCCTCCACATACAAAGGTGGCTTTGATTGTCAAACATTTTAACTATGACTACTATGGCTGCCTGAGCTAAAAAAATTATCTAAATACATATGAGTTGGTATAAAACATTTCACAACTGGCAGTTCAGCCTGTATCCTTCATTTGTCTCTATACTGTTTTACTATAATTGATTAAAACTTTCTACATAAAGTTCAGCTTTAGTGATGGAACATGTCATCAGTTACCGTAATGTTATTAAACATATTTATGCAATGTTCAGTTTAACTATTGTATTTCAACTGATATTTGTATTGTTCATCTTGACAGATTTGCTTTAGTTGCTAAATAAAATTTATTTTTGCCATAATTTCCGCTCATATAATTCATATCCTCGCATACAACTTGGTTTGTTAATTTAAACTGCGGTGCACAAAGTTGGAATATTTATGCGAGATCAAGTGTAAAACACTGTTTAACTGCGTACATTTTCTCATGTATTGTTGATATACTCCATTATACCGTTCTCTGTGGATTAAATGCTCATTTAATCAATTTGCCTCTTTTGAGTTCTGCTTGAATTGTTCCTGTATATGACAAAGTTCCGTATCAGTAATTTTTCCTTTGTAGTTTAATAGTAAATCAGCTTTTCCCTAAACATTTTTCCATGTATTTATGTGTTATATTTTGGCCTGAAGTTATTCTATGTAGCCTACAGTATCTATTGAATTAAACATATCCTTACAAAGAGTAAGCTTACATGGTCTAAATTTATTGCTGAGAGAGTTCAGTTTCAGTTCACTTGAATTAATCAACTTATGAAACGAGCAAGTTTTTTTTATCTGAGTCATGCTTGAGTAATTAGAAATTAGCTACGCTTGAACTTATTGTCATACATTACAAGAATATCGCTTGAATTATGCTGATGAAACAAATTAATCTACCGTCAGTTTTGTTTGTATTGATGCGTGAATGTGTGTTAAATTTGTTATTTCGTTGCCTATTTTCCGAGAGTTGAAAAATGTTCTACTCGTATTTGGACATTCTACATCGTGTAATTTTGAGAAATTTTGAGTGTCTATAACAAATTATGCCTTGTGATTTTTCCTACCTATAGTTAACCAAGAATTGCTTCCAGCTCGTTTCATACATTTAATCTGGCGTTGGTGGTACGTATCCTGACACCAGTTTGTCAAGAATTGAACATTTCTTGCATGTACAGTTTAACTTGAAGAATAATTCGATACATCCAGTTACTCTGGGGTAATTAAACATTTCCTCATGAATTATTTTGTATTTATTGTCAACACAGGAGATATTGATTGAGTAATGATACATTTATTATTAATCTACCTACAGTTGCCTTTGCATTGTTTATTATTCAAAGTACAATTCCGCTTGATTAAACATGTCTTACTAACTACGTGAATTCGACGTAATGGATCCAAGTTACCCTTGAATTGCTCCAGGTTCATTTGCTTCCTCTATTCAGCTTCGCTTGTATTGAGTTTGGTACTGAGAGCTTAGTAGAGTGATTGTATATTTCTCACAGTTTTGCTTGAATTACAATGTGTTCCGCGTACATTAATAATGTTTCATATTTATGGTTTAGATTGTAACAGTTATATTTCCACTTGTGAATTTGAATGCATTTAGTTTCCGCTACATTTTTATTTCGCATACAGTTGATTACTGTACCTTTAGTTTCCTTAAATTTGTTCTATGTACATAGTTTCATGTTAATTATTTATCTTAATTTCATTACGTTGATCATAAACATGGAAAATCATGGCGTTGCCTTCCTTAATAGACATCTATCCGACACACTGTATCGTATAGTGAGTTGAGTAACCAAAGGTGTTGAAAATCACGAGAAGTGAGAAATGGTGGGGAAGATTTTAGCCGATGAAGAGTAAAATATGGCAAATATCGTTCAGATAGCTTTCGGGAAATCGTAATGCATGAGCAGATAACCTTATGCAGCTAAATATAACTACAAAATTGGACGAGAATTCACGATTTTAAGTTTGATACTGGAGTATTTGAGAAAACTACCGAAACTGGATGAATGATAAATGATAAATGGACAGGTGGGGCGGTCGGTCAATGTTAATATATAGTGTCGATGTGCTACTCGGAATGGGTATGTCTTAACGGTGTCTGCGGAGACTTGTAGTAGTACTACTATCTCTAATATCTGTGCTACAAAATATCTCCAATGTGGGTATTGGCGTTAAGTGTCTTAGAATCTCCATGCGCAATTAGATAGAAGCAGATGTGAACTAACATGGCAGGTATATGTTAAAACCGTCATGTCGATAAGTCTTCGACAGCTTCAAAACGATGCGTCTAATCAAATATATTCCATTTATAATTAACATTAAGAGCATGGTGTATTGATCGAAGCAAGAAGCATATATATGTGTACAATAACAAACTGCACTACAGTAAGTGTTAAGCACTGCCTGCCCCCCCCCCCCCATCCCTTCATCGAAACCAGAGAATTAAAATTATAGCATGTTGGCTACCTGTAATGCGTTAAACTTTACCTGTCCTTTTCTTTGATCTTTACGTTTTATTACTGCGATCTATACCTTTTATTCCGTATTGCTCTAATTACATTGATATTTCCATGTATTATATTTATCCTTACATGCAGTGGTAATGGGGATGGCAATTAATTTTCAACGCACAAAAATCATACAAGTATCTCAGTTGTGCTGTATAGCAGAACTAGACTATCAAACAAAATGGTAGCGGCACTCAAGTTGCCGTATAGACACTAGCAGACTTATGTTATAAATTAAGCTTGAAAATTGGAAGTTCGATGCATGCAGTTAAGAGTGATGCGATCCATTGCTCGGTACTTGGTACCTGAACTGTGTGAAATGTTCGTAGGTGCTTTAACCATCACAAAAATCGACAACTGTTGTTTTCTATTAAATATGCCTTCCACTGAGCCATCTCGACTGCACAAAACAACAGCGGTGCTGCTCGAGTTATGTCAAACCACTCGTTACTCTAACATCACTACAGTTCTCCGCTCACTACACTGGCTACCTGTCACGCTCCGTATAACCTTGAGAATCCTTCTGCTTACATAGTGTATCAATGGCATGGCTCCAGTTCTCCGCTCACTACGCTGGCTACCTGTCACGCTCCGTATAACCTTGAGTCCTTCTGCTTACATAGTGTATCAATGGCATGGCTCCAGTTCTCCGCTCACTACACTGGCTACCTGTCAAGCTCCGTATAACCTTGAGAATCCTTCTGCTTACATAGTGTATCAATGGCATGGCTCCAGTTCTCCGCCCACTTCTTTGGCTACCTGTCACACCCCGTTTAACCTTGAGAATCCTTCTACTTATATAGTGTATCAATGGCATGGCTCCAGTTCTCCGCTGGCTACCTGTCACGTCCCGTATAACCTTGAGAATCCTTCTGCTTACATACTGTATAAATGGCATGGCTCCAGTTCTCCGCTCACTACACTGGCTACCTGTCACGCCCCGTATAACCTTGAGAATCCTTCTGCTCACATACTGTATAAATGGCATGGCTCCAGTTCTCCGCTCACTACGCTGGCTACCTGTCACGTCCCGTATAACCTTGAGAATCCTTCTGCTTAGATACTGTATAAATGGCATGGCTCCAGTTCTCCGCTCACTACACTGGCTACCTGTCACGCCCCGTATAACCTTTTTACCCGACATCTTAAATGCGCTCCCAGCCTACATTCGACAATATGCAACTGTCAGCCAATTTAAAAGCGATCTCAAAGCACGCTTATTTAGCATTGCTTTCACTAAATAGGTCAACATTGCTTTATTAATTTTTCGAGAATCAACGCTTTCTGAAATAGCCTGTTTCTGTTTTTCAGTTTTTAATTTCACGGCGACTTTGCCTACATATGATTTCCCTTTCCAGTATTGGTTTTTCTGCTCTTCACTGTATTATTCAAAATTGTAAACTGTTTCGAGCTCACTGTAAATGAACATAATAGGGTCTAACATTGATCGATATTACTTGTATTTGGTTAGCTGCTAATTCTATATAATTTAAGTAATTACATTATAGTCTTGGTCCATTAGGCTATTTTTTCATGTGAAATTTCATTAATAGATTCCTCATGTAAAAGGTATAGTACATTTATAGACCGCAAGTTTCAGCCAAGAAAGGCTCTCAGATGCGGTTTACAATGAAATGGTTTTTGGCAGCTATTCAGTGCATATACAATATCTTCAATACTCGCATATCACCCCGCCATGGATAATATCGAGTATCTACCCATTTTAGAGACAGGTTTACTCCAGCAATCGGGGATAAATGACTTGCTGAGGATCACCGCAGAAAAGTCAGCTAGTGGGAAGTTTCGAACCCGCGACCTTTCGGTTACGAGTCCGGTGTTCCTACCATTCGACTAACTGGTTCCCCTGTTATGACAGAGTTTTATGTTGGGCAGGGGGCCTGTTGATCCGATAGTTGCAATTGCATCATGGAAGACTGTGGTTCAATCCTTTCAAACCGAGGTTAACAAATTTGGGCATTTTTGGGGGGTGTGTAGCACACAGCACTTCCTTCTGACCGTTGTGGGTAGCCCTTGCAGTGTGGTTTCGCATGTGCCTTTTCTCTCTGACGCGACTGTTTCACATGCGAATGCCACTGTCTCCCATAGTGTTTACCCGAGAGTTCACGGAGCCTGTGACTTTTTCTTGGCTGTCTGTTGGCATGGGCAACCAGTGGCCTTAATAGATTAGGCCTTACGCCAAACTAGCTGATCGGACTGCGACATTATTATGTATTATACGTATTATATGGTTTTATCAGCCACATTAAACGACCTATAAACTATTTGATTATTTGTGTTAACTACATTGGAACAGGGGCTGGCTTTCTAAAGAGCTAATAATCTCACAGACAACGGGTTAACCTAAGCTCACTGCTACACACACACTAAAAATGTATAGAATAAGATACCGTAAATAGATTTGGCCACAGTGCCTCGTGATGCTACCCACAGATGGATGATTATGACGATGCGGCCTAGTGGCACGTGGTCTATAAATGGCCACCCGTCCATGTACTGATTGGGTTTGGTATGGCCTTACTAAATACCATAACAATATCAGCACAGTTACAACTACAGCAAGCCACTAAACTACTGTAAATATTTTCCACTTTTTAAGAGTACTATACAATTAAGGATAACGTATTATATGTTTATTCCATTTTATCTCAAAATCATTTTTTTCTTGCTTACCAATTTTCTTTATTATCTTCATATTGCGTAAGCGCGATGACCATTTGTTCTCAATGAAAAGCGTAACACATGACAGACTGAAAAATTATTTAGGAAGAAATATGTAGTGAGAGATAATTTAGCACTGATTGGCTAATACGCCTAGTTAAGGGGGCAGCTGGCGTAGTGCTTAGGGCATTTGGCTTTGAATCCAGGGGTCCCTGGTTCAAATCACGCTCTGACCAGTATACTAAACTGATGCTACGAGCAGGTCAAGTCATCTGTCTGAGTGAGTCAAGTATTCTAGGGTGAGTGGTCTAGGTCAGCCAGTGAGTGGGGCAAACATTCGAATCATTATTCATTCATTGCCATTTAAATACCCTAGACTAGAGATCCCCTAAAATCTTGACATTGTATTTACAGGATCTCTAGCCTAGACCGACCGTTGATAAATTATAAAACAAGGAGGCGCAGTGAACTAGGTCAGTCCAATCCCCCCCCCCCCGTGTTCTCCAATTAGACCCAAGGACCTGATCGGAAGGCAGATACCCTAATCCGGAGCTACCTCGTTCGCTACGCCAACAAGGAAGTCTTAAATAAATTAACCACACTACTAGATTACTAGCCTATAGGTTACCTAGTAGCTTACCAAATCATTATTAGTATGCTTATGACCATGCGTTTTCTAGTACAAAATTCTATCATTTTAACGCTAATGGAGAACAACCCGGAAGAACGCTGTCTTTTACTTGTTTGTATTTGGTTAATATTCCTTCAACCTTACATATGAGTCCACTCCGCATTTCCGGTTTGTCGGGTCCCCTATTTGCCCCAAGATGCTAATAGTTGATGATTCTTATTATATAAATGAAAGGTTAGAACAATATAGGGAACAACCATCATGGAATGAAATTTGCAAACATCAACGATAGAATTGGATAAAACATTTAATTAAATATTTTCATCTGCCGTTACAGAGGTTTTTGGACAAAATCAAGTAACCAATCTTCAAAATTATCTCATCGTAAAATACCCTTGTAAAGTCATGATTGCCAAAGTAGTCGCGCAAATTGAAACTTATATAGAGCTCGTTTGTTGTGGTCTTTTTGACGGTAAGGTAATATACAGGAAAAAAATAAGGGGCAATAAAATATAATGAATATGCAGCGTTGATACATCAGATCTATGCATCTGCATGGTAAAAATATATACGTATGCTTTTTACATTTTGAATAATTGTAAATACATCAGGTTTTGCACACAATTGGGCATTCGCCTTACAGAAAGTTACGTTTACAGATGAAATAATATTAAATCGTTTCCCTGGGATATAATCTGTTTTTAAGTCCACCTCATTGCCGTCAATGTCAAGGTTGCTGGTTTGACGGTTTCAGCGTCCTTGAAGAGATACAAGAATAAAACTCATCGTGGTCATATTTCTGGTCTGAACCCTACTACTGGACCACTTGCCGATTGCCACCATCATCTTCGCCGTTATTTTTTCTACTGCCTAAGAGACCACAGTTCTTGACACTGCTCTGTAATAACTAACAATGTATCGACATGCAATCAAACGGACATGTCAAGCAGCATTTTCTGCTAAATTGACCAACATTAGGACGCCGCTAACCGCGGCTAGAGTTGTCATGCCCGGTAGGTTGTATGTATATCGCATTAGTATAAATTTTCGCGCAGTGAACTTGTTCGATCCGCCCAGCGCGGCCAAGGGTCCGCCAGGACGCAGAGGGATCTAAGACGAAAACATAACTAGCGCGTTACACACTCCACCTCGTTCCGATGCAACCACCTTTTTTCTAATTTGTATTAGGGGAGAATGGAGTCGTAGTAGGAATGGCTTTAGATGTTTTATTGACTCCGTGCGAGAAAAAGGAGTGGAAACGCATGGTTGAGACATTAACCAAAATCATCCACCCTAATTCTATGTAGTGTCGTAGAGTAACCACAATTCGATCGGAACCTCCAAATCAAATGTTTTCTAAATTCATAGCATCAACGTTATTATGATGTGCGTACATCAGATGTGATGTCAATATTGATATTTTTATGCAATACCATTGTTTCAGGGGGACCAACCGATAGTGACTAGAAAACTTAACATTTTCCCTCGAACTATCGTGATGGTGGAAGTAGCAGGGTTGCCAACCACTCACACCTTGAATCCGGGTGATATGTCTGGTGTACAGTAAAACACACTATGATTAGTAGTACTTGATCATTCAACGATGGCTTACCTTGCAAAGTGCCCAAAATACGAGAGCGAGAGCTGTCGAGACTCAAGACTGACGGAAATTTGACACAAATCAGGAAGTAACAGCATTCGGGTGTGTTTTAAGTAAAAATAATGTGAAATAGGGTGCGGGGGTCACAAATAGGGTGAAAATCTCATGGATCCGGGAGATAGGATGATGGCTTGTCAATCCGGGTGATCACCCGGATTATGCGGGAGAGTTGGCAACCCTGAACTAGAGTTGAGAGTAAAAGTGTAATCGTGGGGCAGCGGATCCAGTGTACCATACCTCCAAAGTGTCCACCAGACACAATATCTCCTACTACAACAGACCCATTTCAAATGTCTCATAACATACCTCACATCAGCAGACATAGGGACGAATTACAAATTTCATGAAGGCGTGTCATCATAGTCATATCTTTTGAGTGGCTCAGCCACACACCCGATTTGCATTGCTATGGTTTAACATTTCTTCTGTGATTATTTGCAGCTCTGACACGTTCTATGGACACCCTTCCTCTCCCAGAGGGGACAGAGGAAGAATATACCCAACGTTGGATAGAATTCTTCGACGACCCTCAACTCGATGGGTGGTTATTGCGTAAAGGAATCAACGACACGCGTGTGCGTACTTGTATACTCAGTCCTTAACCCTTATCACACTGACATCTGTAGATCACATTACTATAGTAATACAATTCTGTGACAACAGCATAATAAAGGTTAACTGTTCACAGGCAACAACATATTAAGGTCACTCCACATCGCATCAACCTGAATGCTTCCCTCCCTGAATTCCATTACCCGAATTTGAGCATTTCTTAATTCATCAATTGTGAAAACATTTCATTCAAAACATTTTTTCGAAATACATTTATCGTACACCTCCTCTTTTATTAGAATTCCCAACTTCTTCATTGGTTTGCTTGATCAGAATATAATACGAGTCTAGAAATATCCATAACCATATATAATTTTCATAATTAAATATGGAAAGTTACAGTTTTCTTTGCAGTAAGAGACCATTATTCATGCCTAAATATAATAGTCTAGATATATCCATAACCATATATAAATTTTATAATTAAGTATGGAAAGTTACACCGAACATTATTCGTGCCTGAATATAATATAGTCTAGATATATCCATATTAGACTGTTATTCATGCCAGTGGATGTAAAATTTTTACACATACAACACATACACTGTAGTTAATAACGTGACTACATTCTGTATGACCAGTCCCTGCAATAGTTACTTGTGCCAAGAGCTACATTTTTATTCATATATTTATAGGCTGATTACCGAGGTAATCGTTGTGTAGGCCAATTTCATTCATGCCGCTTTATAAAGCTAGCCTCTGTGGTTAACACGACAATTTTATTAGTCTCACTTATATAAGGGGTGGGGGAAAACACCTAATGCGAAAAACCCACCCATGTCTGGGCAGACAATTGACCCTTTTCCATTCATTCCACCGGTTCCAGATGTCTACGTACGAGCTATATATGTCACACACTCCGCGAAGTCTATTGAAGGTCAATGGTAATTTACAATGAGATGACGACATAGGGGGAGGTCAGCGACATAGAGATCGTATTTAAAGCATTAGAAGCGCAGCAAATGTCAGATGGAAAAAGCTCTAACAGAACCACACTGCAAGGGCTACCCAGACCCCCATGGCCAATGAGGTTTAAGGCGCTTTCAGCCCGGAAAACCCCACAGTTAGTACACAGGTTAGAGCGGGAATTGAACCAGGGACCCCCGAATGCAAAGTCTAATGATCGAACCACTTCGCTAGCTGAGAGCTACATTCACCAAAACCACAGAAATTATAGGCTATAGACCCTCAGGCTGAAATATTTTGTTTTTCACTATTAATTTTTCAATTCTATGAGATAGAGCCGACGGCGATATAGACTTGACCCTCAGAGCCTTATGTAACATAATTACCCCCCACCCCCCACCCCCGATGTCTTTTTCACAATTTGATGACATTGTACCTTGGTGGCATCAACAAATTACAGCTATACGACGTCATTCCTGATCCGAAAGTTGTCATCTCAATTTTCCATGCATGCAGACGACTAAACGAATTCGCCATCACCGTACGTGTCCAGGAGTCCGTTAAGGTATGGTTATTATTAAGTATGTATTGCGCTATTTGACAATAACTCAATAAGTTCAATGGTATTATTCCATTCAGGTCTGTATTGGTATCCTTCACCTTCCTTTTATCATATAATTGCAAAATTTATTTCAGTAATTTGCCTTATCTGTAGTAACTGATGATGCATTAACGGCCATGAAATAGGTAATGAGTGATGCTTCTATCCACCACTGTCCCTAGCTTTTTTATTTCGGCAGCCCCCCCCCC
>WURV02207354.1:0-11256 GCA_011762755.2 Epimenia babai
ATGGGTCAAAACCAGAGACCAGATCAAGGATAAATTCAAAACTGAACTCTTTGATATTGATCAAAGGCCCTGAATCTGCGTTTCTGATTTGCTTTATTATGGTGATACTCTGAGGGTTGATGCCAGGTTAGCCAAGTGGTAAGGCGGCCGTCTCGAAAACGGCTACGCGCAAGCGTGCAGGGGTTCGAATCCCTTACCTGGCGTCGAACGCTACCGTTAAGAGCCCTTACTTCCATATTACGTCATGGGGATATAGTTATGGAAGAGTATTTTGGACCCACGTCGAAATAAAATTCGACAAAATCTTTATGTATATTTTAGAAACTGTTATGTCTTAACAAATCAATTCCCAATCTGCTGGGATCCTTTAGCGCATTGTTTGTCAACACAACAACTCCGGTCTTTTTATCCAAGTTCATGTTCATCAGAGTGGAAAAACCCTCAGTTCCACCATTGTGCCCCATGACTTGCATGTCGTCATAACCTGACATTACCCATCCCAGACCTACATCAAATGATTTGGGATGGTATTTTCCTCTTGGGAGAAGTTTTATCAATGAATTCAATTTTGGTTTGATTCCTGTATTTTGTTGGCAGTATTCTAAAACCGATGACAAACTGGAATCGGTCAGTCCAAGATTTGCATTTAGAAACTTTATGATGTCAGACACTAGAACGGATGTTTCCGGCACTTTCGATGGCAGGTATACTGATTGGATCTGCTTCCTTTCCTGTGTAAAGATAACCGACTGCAAGTCTCTCTTTTTGTTCCTCTGAGATACAAATTACAGTATCATCCATCCCCAATGTTTTGCATATTCTGTCTTTGATCAGATCTTCATATGACGAACCAGTGATGCGTTCTAGGATTTTTCCAAGAAGTCCTACACCAGTATTGGAATATCTAAATGTGAATCCTGGATTGTCTTGCAATTTTAACTGCGATATTTCATTGAGAAAATCATCTATTTTCAGACTATATCTAGTAGGAAACAATTTACCGTTGCCAATACGAAAAATTAGTTTGATTAAGACTTTGGGATAATCCCATTTTGGAATCTCTACTATGCCAGAAGTGTGTGTGATTAGATGATACAGAGTAATTTTGTTTTTGTCAAAATCTGAACCTTCAAACTCTGGCAAGAATTTTGTTACAGGGTCATCCAAAGACAATAATTCCTCTTCTTGCAGTTTTGCTGCCAGAATTGCAGTGAAAGTCTTTGTCATGGAACCAATTTCATAGAGAGTATCTGATGTAGGCGTAATTTCTGATTCTTTTTTTACTTCTCCATAGTTGAACGTCTTGATGCATTCTTCATTTATCAATCCGACTGAGATTCCAGAAATCTTGTATTTTTTGACATGTTTTTTGATTATGTCTTCTAATTCCATATCGCTATTTTATTGATAATTCATAACACGTAACCTAAATTAAAAAAATAAATTTATTGATAAATAATTTGCTACATAATAAATCCCAACAAAGGAGATGAGAAGGATCATCACATAACTTAAATAATTAAATAACTCTTTAATTATTGAATCATATGGAATCTCCTTGGAAGGCTATGGCTGATGACAGCAGAAGACAGATCCTGTTGCTGCTCAAGAGAAAAAACATGACGCCTACGGAAATTTTGTCCCATTTTGATTTCACGTTACCTGCATTATCGACTCATCTTCGAATTCTAAAAAACTGCGATCTGGTAACAGAGAAAAAGTCCGGAAAAAACAGGGTGTACTCATTAAATCAAAACAAAACGTTTGAGATGATGAAGTTTTTCAGTCAGATGCGCGGTTATTCGCTAAACAGTCTCAAAGAATTTTTGGAGAATGAAAAATAGTGGATATGAAAAAGGAACTGGTAATTAATGCTCCCATATCGAGAGTCTATAACGCGATAACTGACATGAAGCAACTATCTCAGTGGTTTCCAGATGTTGTGTCGTTAGAACCCAAAATTGATGGCAAAATTGTCTTTCAGTTTCCTAATTTTTCATCAAAGGTTCCTGAAACTATAGAAGGAAAAATAATAGAACTTGAAAAAAATAAAAAACTAGCATATACATGGTCCCATCCAGATGTTCCTAATTTCCCATTCGCAAAAGTAAGTTGGAATCTAGAGCAATTAGGGAAAAGCAAAACCAAGGTAATAATTATTCAGTCAGGATTTGTTGATGAAAATACCCTGAACTCATACAGCAATAGATGGTTATGGATTACAAAGAATTTGAATATATTTGTCGCATCCAAAAAACCTGCAAGTATACAAAAACAGGTTGTTTTTGCCATGATACCGATATCCATTTGTTGGGTAGTCATATTGGAATTCAGCACACTTCAAAATAACATTAATTTTGTCACGGGACTGTTTTGGCCGTTGTTACTTGCAGTATCTTTAGTATCAATCCCGTTCATTAACAAATACAAAAAATTCTCTTGGATGGACAAGCCATTAATCACATCAGTTGGAATAACCATTCTTGCACAGATTATAGTCACCGTTTACTGGGGAATTACGTTTAATGGTAACACTATTCCTTTGACAGAACGCTTGGCGATAGATGCATCGCTGTTTTATGCATTAATGATTTCTTTGCTCCCAATAGGATTAGGTATTTCATATGCAGCAATCAAGTTTACAAGCAAATCAAAAATCATACAAGGAACAAAACTGGTTACAATTCAGCTTTCAAAGAGAGAAAATAATGGGACACTAGTTGGATTAGTGGCCTTTCAAGTATTTCTAAATATCATAACATACCGTCTTGTTACGTTGTAACCCTCAATCAATCAGATAAACTTGATACTTTCTAAAGTAACTTAGTTCCCACATCTTTAAGTTCAAAGATTATGTGTTTTTTATGAATATGAGTTCGGATGATTGGATTGACACTATACTCTTGGTGAAAATAATTGAATGGTGACATGCTCTGGGAAAGGAACATAGAGATAGAATTTACATCAGGAAGGATATTTTTTTGACATTGTACGAGTATGGAGAACTTAACCAAAGCCATTTGATGAGGATTTGTGGATTGAACAACGTAAAACATAAGGAAATTTTGGATGACCTGGTGGAAAAAGAATTTCTAGAACGCAGAGAAGATACAGAGGGAAACAAAACTGCATTAAAATACAAAATTTCTCAAAAAGGACTTAGTATTCTTAATGCAATTTTGGAGCCTTATGAGGAATTGTTCCCAAGGAAGGATGTAAATGACAAAAAGTAACAAAGTTCCTTCATCATTAAGTACATCGGAGTGGCTAATCAGATAATGTTCAATAATAACAATAAACACCGTGAAGGAATCTTTGAGTTTGTTGATGGCGTGGTAAGCCAGTTGAATTCCATGAGAAAAATATTTTTGATCATGATAATTACTGCAGCAATCCTACCTACTTTGTTGGTGTTGGGATTTATCATATCTGTGGACTCTCCTTCAGACTCAGCCCAGGTGATAAGAGGGAAAATGCTTCTTGAACAGTTAAGAAATAATGAAATTTCACAAGAGGAATTCATTTCTGAGATGGAGTATGCCCTTGAGATGCCTCCAATAGTATTTGGAAATGGATTGATTCTGTATTTGATAATACTTGGAGTTGCATTTTCGTGGCTGGGATATGGAATAAAGAAATGGCTCTCCATATCCCAATGGCGCGGCAAATACGAGAGATTCAAGGAGAGACGAAACAAAGTCAACAAGATTCTAGAGGAAGAGTTTGAGGATGAAAACTAATCTATGACAAAAAAGAATCTACTTACCCATCATCGATCTAAAAACATAAGGAAAATTCTTTCAAATGTTAGGGCTTCGAACGGTTGAGTTGATATCCCTTACCTGGCGTTGAACGCTACCGTTAAGAGCCCTAACCTCCATGTCTTGATAACATAAACAGATGAGATTATCCGGTATGAATTCTCTACAATCTCTTAAATTCTAACAAATCTTTCTTTGTTTAGTGTTTAATTCCAAGACCATTAAAATCAAAATTCTTTCTAAATTGAAAAACGAATGATTATGAACTAAACATGCTGTTCTAAGTAAACATACCTGAAACTTAGTTAGAAAAACGTATTAAGTTTAAAAAAATCTTTTGAGTTAATTCACGAGACCAAGCCACTATTTGAGTACAAAAATGGACACACAAAGATGGGATTAATCTATTGAAACATAGAATGTCATTGCCTTACAATTATCTACCATGAATGGCTCAAGTTCACGCATCTTATCATTCCATTTCTCAAGAGTAAGGTCTGCACAATGTTGTGCCACTGCATCAAAATAACCATCATAAACTGCATATTGACCTTGAGAGCCATATTGGTCTGCAATTTCCATATAGTTTACCGTCTGTAAAGCTTGGATGACATTGTCTTTAACATCCAAAGTGAATTCTTTGTTAGTTTTTAGATGATCCTTTGTTGCCAAGATTGGCTCATGTGCAGGAATCAGAACATCAAAATCATATTCTTCAAGTAAAGTATCATGTATGGCTATGTATTCGTTCATGTTTTTTGTAATACCAAATTCAAAGAAGGGTCCTACCTCAGGATGAAATAGATCGACTACCATTGCTACTTTGTGTTCTGGTGCATAAATTACAATATCTCCTATGGAATGAAATGCACCTTCAAAGGTTAATTCTAAGACTTGATTGCCAAGTGATAATGTATAGTTGTCATCAAATGTAATTGTTGGAATTGGTCTGTCAGGATCATTTTTCATTTTCAAATGGTTTGCAACATCAATGTGTGCAATGTATGTGGTATCATCAGGAAAGATATGTGCAGATCCCACATGGTCTTTGTGGATGTGGCTGTAAATCATATGGGTTATTGGTTCATCAGTTACATCGGAGATGGCTGGAAGGATTTTCTCGCCCATTCCTGCTGGTGCATCAACTACAATAACTCCCTTACCAGTAGTTAAAAACATCATTTGATAACCCCCATCAATTAGCCAGTAAAGTCCGTCTGCAATTTCAGTTACAAAATAACCTTTTTCAGGATCAATTTCAGGAGGATTTACAGTATAGTCCATTGCAGATGGAAACACTCCTTTCTCTAACGTTTTCATCATAGATTTTTGATACATTTTTGCATCTGAAACTTCTGAACAAAGTCTATCTCCACATACTTTATCTGAACCAGTTTCTGGCAGCGAAGTTCCTTTTGCTTTTACTGCCTCAGCATTTGGAATAATATCTGGTTGTAAAGCTGGAATTACTCCAATGGACAAAATAAGAGGAATGAATGCAAAAACTAACCAAGAGTTCACAAACTAGGTTGTTTGTAATTAAATTTAAAGTTCCCTAGGCCAAGCCCTGCTTTGGAAACATATTTGGTTCACAGATCAGAGCATAATCCTAACGAAATATTTTGACGAGTTTAAAATCTATGAATTAATGAATACCTTGGAGTTTGATACAGTTATCATCTCTACCATTTTAATTGGCATGTTCTCTTTTTCCTCAAATCCTAGTTTTTGTGTAAAGAATTCAAGAGTCTTTTCTTGGTCTGATACCATTACTATTGCACCTCCCAGAGTACCGATTATGTCAGACATGAACTACCTCATGTAATACGATATCAATTATTATTACTTTTTTTATATTCATTTTCTTATTTTTCTACGATTATGGGAATTAGGCTCAGAATATGCTCTGCAGTTTCATCACTGTCCACTATGCTGCCATGACTTGTTCCGTTTACAACTACGTGTTTACTGTTACTTGATAATCCTGCCAAGTCCTTTTGAAGCATGTCAAAACCTTCTCTAAATTTTTCTGCAGATATGCCTTCTATTTTTTGGGAATCACTTACAACTGGACTTCCTGCCGAAAGAACGATTATTGGCAAATCTCCTCTGTCATAATGCGCTTCTTTTCCTTGTTCAAAAGATAACTTGAGATTACTGGCCATGGATTTCATTGTAAAATATGGCGAATTCCATCTGTGAATAGATTCCAACATGTTGTGCTCTTCTGCATGTTCTTCTGACATGGATGTGTCAAAAACAGTCATTAATTTGGCAATTCCAAGAGTGCTTCTTAGCTCAATTAGCCAGACATATGGTAGGGGAGCCTCAATTTGGTCAAATATTGCATCTCGATATTCTTTTCCAAAATAGTCATATTGATTATAGTGACTCGAATCAATAAAGGCAATTCCTGCAACCTGCTCCTCATTCTCTGAACTGTAAATCAGACTTGTAATTCCACCAAGAGAGTGTCCTGCCAAAATTATTGGACCATCAATATTTGCACTCTGAAGAAGCAGATGCAGTTCACTTGATAGATTTTTGGTAGTGCGAGGAACATCATTTGCAGGACTCCAACCAATTCCTGCAGTATCATATGTACATGTTCTAACCGATTCAGATAGTTTTTCTTGAAGATCAAAATACGCAAAACTAGTAGTCCCACCAGATATGATAACGATGGTTGGTTTACTGTTATCTTCTGGTCCAGTACACAGCATGTGAATTTCTCCGCCGTTTACATAATACATTTTACCTGGAGGTTCGATGTATGGTATGCTTTGATATGCAATTTGTGCCACTACAAGAAAACCTCCAATCAAAATGACAATTGCAATACCAAAGTATTTGAAGAGTCTTTTAACTTTCATGAAATTTTCTCATCCCAGTTTATCTTGTGTGAATAAATCCAATCTGCAGGTTTTAGTCCCTGTTTGATAAACAACGGAAGTGTGACTTTGTTTCTAAACCATTTTTTTACAGGATTGGTCATAGTAAACATTTCTCTCAACTGCTGTGAAACTTTTACAACCTTTTCAGTACGTTTCTTGCGAATTTTTTCAAATAATGCAAATGCTTTTTCTGTGTCTTGTATGTCTCGCAGACACTTTGCAAGAACAACAGAATCCTCAATTGCCATGGTAGCACCTTGACCTGCATGAGGTGAGATTGCATGGGCTGCATCCCCATAAGGCATACTGATCCTTTATGCCATGTGGGCAGATGTGGAATGTTGTAAATCGGCAGAGATATCAGTACCTCTCTGGTCATTTCTATTGATTTTCTCACCGTATCGTGATCATCACGAGTTAGTGTAAGAATTTTTTTCATTTCTCTGTCCCATGATTTCTTTGTCCTGTTTCCAGATGAATCGTCAGGACGTTGTACGTATGTCCACCATATCTTTTCGCCTGATTTCTCTATTAAATTCCCAAAATGTAAATTTTTTCCATTTGTTATGTGATAAGTGTCAGCAGTCAGCATAGTCTGCATTGAATCATCTATTATTCCTCCGACAAGAAAAGTACCCGTGTATGTGGGTTTTGGAAAGTCAGGCATCACTATGCTACGTGTGGTAGAATGAATCCCGTCACATCCGATAAGCACATCACTTTCGGTTTTAGCCCCATTCTCAAAATCAACTACGATTTTATCTTGCTTGCCATTTTCTATATTTTTTAGCTTTTTACCCCATTCTATTTTAACTCCAAGAGATTCTGCCTTATCACACAATATTTTGTTTAACTGCATTCGCTTGATCATAAATGATACAGATCCATACCTTTTCTTCATTTCAGAAGTAGAACCTACACGTCCTATCATTTTTCCATCAGAAGAGTAGAAATTGACACCATCCACTTCATATCCGCTCTTTAAAACCTCGTCAGTCACATCCAAAATATCTAATACATTGAATGTGTTAGGGGTAAGTGTCAACAAACCAAAATCATATGGACTGTCATGTTTTTCATATATTGTAGTGTCAATTCCTGCCCGTTTTAATGCGATGGCAAGAGACGGTCCTGCAATACCGCATCCTATGATTGCTACTTTTTTGTTTTTATCTTCCACTGTTTTTCACCGGTTGATTCAACATGGGGCCAAAACCTCAGAGGACATCATTTTCAATTGTTTGTTTTTTACCATGCCTTTCATCGTATGTTCACAAATTTCCTGGCCTTTGATATCTTGATTTTTTCCTGTAATAACATAATTCCCTGAATCAATGTTTCAGGACGTGGTGGACAACCTGGCACATATACATCAACTGGAAGCAACCATCTACTCCCGGCAATACGTTGTAAGAGTCAAAATAAAGGCCTCCGGTAATTGCGCAAGCACCCATTGCAATCACATACTTTGGATCTGGCATCTGATCATACACCAATCTAAGACGTGGTGCCATCTTTCTTGTCACGGTACCTTCTACAATTAACAAATCACACTGTCTGAGTGAGCCTGCCAGCTGTATCAATCCAAACCTTTCTGCATCATATCTTGGTCCACTGGTTGCACCAAATTCCACGCTGCAGCATCCAGTAGTAATGTGTACTGGAAAAAGGGACCAAAGGCGACTCCAGTTAATAACATATCCTAGTGGCTTGTCGACTGCCTTTTCCAAAACATCGCCTATCTTTCCTATGAACACGTTTGAATTTTGCGGGGTCAGTAGTTCCTTTAACATTGGATGTTCTAACACAATTACACATCAGAATTATATAAATAATCCGACTGGTTGGTCGATAATATCTATTAGACGCCCAATTCTCTGAGATCCGTAAAATTTGACGTTTTGTAGATTTTAGTTAAAAAAGCAATTGGTTTAGATATTGCCATGATCATAAATGTAAGATATTGAAGATATCAAAAAAATCATCTGAGCATGCAAAAAAAATCAGAGAGAGAATAATTAAATCCGCCACCAGGAACTTTTCTAAAAAAGGATATGCCAATACCTCAATGAATACAATAGCTGACTCTGCAAAAATAAGTAAGGGTGGTATGTATCACTATTTTACCAGTAAGGAAGAATTGTTTCTAGCAGTAATTTTTCAAGAAAGTGAAACAAATTTGCAGAAAGGATCTTTACTATTCAAAAAAAGGGAAAAACTTCTTGATGATTTGGGAACATACTATGATGAAATAATTGACAAGCCAATTGATTTGATGAGGATTTGGCTTGAAGGAAATGCGGAGGCAATGCATAACCCCAAACTTAATAGCATGTTACGAAAAGGAAGGCAGCAAGTAGAAGAGATATCAGTTGCAATGCTAAAACAGATCAAGATTGATTTGAACTTGTTGCAAGACTATGCAGATTCAGATTTGCCGGAAATTTCAAACGGAATATTGAATCTTTATACCGGTATGACCATAGATAGGATCTTGGAGACTGATAGGAAATCAATAAGGCCATCGTGGATTAGAACAATGTATATGATTTTAACCTCGAAGAATAGGTTGTTGTGATTTTATTATTTTGCCATTCTTTTATTTTAACTCTGATATACGTGTTAAATGATCGATTATCAATCCTGAATGTTCATTTTCTGGAAATCACAATATCTGTGATTTGCTCAATCAATTTCTTGTTGTTCTCAGATACAAAGACTATTCTGTCAAACTCGTGATCCTGCAACTCTATTGTGATTATTGGATCATCGTTTCCTCGTATGGTATACCAGAATTCCTTGTCATCATTTTGTGTGATGTATGTTCCTGCTTTTTCGGTCTCAGTTGCAATCGTACCTGTTATTATGCGGTCATTCATACTTGTCTTAGGCAACTTGTCGTGTGCTTTGACAAGGCTGTCTATGGGTATGACTGTCAATTCCCGAGATATGCTTCCAAACCTAGTATGGTCTGTTATGAATACTGTAACCTCATTTTTCTCAAAATGAAGATCAAGCACACTTTCTGACATGACTGTGCTGTAATTTTGAATGGTGAAAAAAGCAACAGTAAATGCTATAATCAAACCAATTGCAATAAGGATTCCAACAACAATCAATGATTTGTTTTTCATTGTCTAATCCCCCATTGGCAATTCTTGCTGTCAATTACATGAGTGGCATTTTGGTATACTATTTTGGCATGCAGTATTGGGACATTGACGCGCTCCTCAAAGCAGTCAAACATCACAAAATCATATGCACCATCATAGTAACTTTGAGTCCTAAAATGACCCATGGCAAACCCATGATTACAATCAACACTATAACGCATGCCATAATGACAAGTGGTTTTTTTGTGTTTTTTTCTGTAAAGTTTTACTCCAAACACAGTACCTGCAACCAGAATCGAGATGGTCATTATTTTGTTTGACCAGTAGAATCCGTGATAGTATTCAGGATCAGTATGAGGGACAAGTAAATCCTTTATCATAAGATGTGAGACATTCGGGAGTGTCATTGTCGCTTGCCAACCAAATGTTGTTGTAAAGATAGCTGTGTGCTATACTGCCTCCCATCAATTCTACTATAGTAGTAAACACGACAATGCCAATCACAATTGTCAACATGATGAAACGTTGCATGTACTTGGGGAACAACCTGTATTGATAAGGAATTCTAACCTTTGTCATTTGTGAGAAAAGCCTGTCAAGTAAATCACAATAACCTCTGACGGGAGTAAATTGAGGTTTAAAAAAAATCCACTCATTCGGTGTTTCTGTGTACATCATTACATAGCACAACTTATCAACAATCTTTGTTTTATTTTCAATATTGAAAATAATGCTGTCGTGCATGCTTGCAGTTGCAGTGATCATGGTTTTGGGTATGTCCCAGGCAGAAGCATATGATGGCAAGATAATGATAACCAATCTGATATTTCACAGCTTTGAGATGGGGGATTTTTTTATCTTGGAAGGAACATTTGGTCCGGAACTTATCATAAATGAGCCAGTAATGGTAACCATAACTGAGAAAGACACTGACACCATTGTGCATAGAAACGGAATCAAGATTTATGATTTAGGGGGATATGTGCAGGAAGGCACAGGAGAACGCGTGTGGTTGTTTTCAGGCCCTTCCAAGATCTCATCAAGTGGAACCGCTAAGTTGGGAAACAATGTTCCTGAGAGATTAAACTCAGATACTCCTTACACGATAAAGGTGCAATATGATGACAAGTTCACAGAGATAGATTTTGAACTAGCGTCATCAAATAAAAAAAATGTGATAATAACTGACAAGACCCCACAAGGATTCCAGACAAGACATGAACTCAAATATTCCCAAGATGATGATAAAGACATTACAAGATACGTGCAGGTAGAGCACGGACCAATTCTCGGTGACAGCATCTACAATCAAGAGGGACATAGGGTCTCGACTGCTGTAAGATACGCATTTGAGAATGAGGATGGAAATAACATTCTGAGAGTTCAAAGTCAAAATGGTGCCGCGCCACCGCATGGATTTTTTCACGGTTATGCACAGTTCTTTTTTGAGAATACCGGCTGGTTCTATGTTGACATTGTTCATGATAT
>WURV02207365.1:0-11255 GCA_011762755.2 Epimenia babai
AGGTATGTAATTTATAGATCAGAGGTATGTAATTTATAGATCAGAGGTATGTAATTTATAGATCAGAGGTATGTAATTTATAGATCAGAGGTATGTAATCTATAGATCAGAGGTATGTAATTTATAGATCAGAGGTATGTAATTTATAGATAGAAAGTAGGCAATAAGCAGACCTGAGGTGCGCAATACACAGATCAATTTTGCGATGTGATCCGGGATAGAGAAGCTGTCTTGTATTCGTTTATTTGCAATAAGCTGATAATTGAAGTCATCATCCTGTATTAATTACTCTATATTGTGGGATAGAGAGAGCCCTGGGGATGACTTTTTATTAGAAATGTTGTGGTAGTCTGTAGTGTTGTGGTATAAACTGTATATAGAAGTCGGGAAGGAGTTGCAGGTCGATTACTGAGGTACTGATGGAGAGGTAGACATGGAATGCCTGCTAATTGTTAGCTCACCTGAGCTTAAGCTTGGTGAGCTTTTCTGATCGGACCTCGTCTGTCCGTAACATTTTCTTTTAAAATCTTCCCTAAAAGAACTATTTATTGTCGAGATTTGCCATATGGCAGATATTCTCCTAAGTTTGGTCTCTTTTGTTAAGCTTATCATCATCTAACCAAGAGGAGGTAATTTATGCCGATGTTAGTAATTTTACTTTAAAAATTTTCTCAACAAGTTTAACTTTTCTAAATATGTGTTTTGAGGCCTGTTTGACCTGCTGTTTTAATATCCGAATGAGTGCTTTGAGGCCTATTTGGCGCCTTGTTTTCATATCAGAGTGTCTGCATGCCTCTCTGGCCTGTTGTTTTTGGTTCTTATTTATTTTGCGATAGTTTTTTCAAAATTTTCACCTATGTTCTAGTATCTCAAGTGCTTCTTTTATTCAACTTTTTCATTCTTTCTTTGATTTTTGGTTTTTCTTGTTTGTCTTTATTTTTTCCATTAGTTATGTGAGAGTCTTAGGCCTTTTTGGCCCTTTTGTCATCATTTATAACTCACTATAAGACTCACAATAGCCGAGCTAATTATAAGGTATTGTCATTTTAGACATTTGGAAAGGCTGCGGGAACTGCATGGATTGGAAATTCTCCACATGGCAGCTAAAGCATACAGAAATATCTAGAATGGGGCGGAGAGACAAAGGCTCAAAAGAAGGTCGTCATATATGATGATAGCATATTGATTTCAACAAGAAAAAAAGCTTGCTTCAAAATGTGGACTCCTTCAACAAAAATGATGACTAATCACAAAATGTGTACCTCTTAAGAATCAGCAATAAATAATCTTCAAACGATTGCCAACAAAATTTAACCATCTTCATTGGCAAATTTTCTTGACAATGCTTTTACAATTTTGTGTAAAGACCCATCGGTCAAATTAATTCCAGTTGTCCTTGATTCTCTCATGATAAAGAAACAGTATCCCACTGTTCTACAGCCAAATTTACGACTTCATGCATCGAAATTGTTTGATGATTTGTTCATTTCAATTTGATTTGATAGACGAAAATGAACACAAATTGAAAAAGTGATTGTCAGTCTTTATTCCAATAACACAGATACACCAGAAATAACAAACATAAAAATTTGCCCAAGAACGTCAATTTGTATTGATTCAGAGTTATTGCAATTTTTGTGAACGCATTTCTATATTTGCACGTTATTGTATCAAGATCGTATATATCATATTAGCAATATCTTTGTAGAAAGCCACGGTAAATAATAATACTGAAAATAATAATAAATAAGTGCCCAATGAATCCCCGGTACACTGGCGTATCTCGCCGGTACACTGGGGTATCTCGTCGGTACACTGGGGTATCTCGTCGGTACACTGGGGTATCTCGCCGGTACACTGGCGTACATGGGTGGCATCGCGGCAAAATGGGATGAGGGGGAAAAAGAGTTTAGTGTTACTGAGTCGTACCTTTTTTGTCACTTTTGTGTGGTTAATCTTTGGTTAATGAGAAATCACCTACCTCAGCACCCACGAATGGTGACACCACTTAAAAGTAGTAATACTGATTATAATAATATGTGTAATTCGTGTACTATTCATGTCTGTTTAATGAAATAAATTGTTTAATGTGATGATTGTCTCCAGATACGCCGTCCATCACAGTATTCCTAATGTTTTATACTCATTTCGCGTCATTGCGACATTACCATTTGTATACTGAATACTCTACATGTTGGTGTGTCAGTCTTTGCTAATGTACCAACCACTAATAATCTGTCCATTTCAGTTCTTGTATGAAATAAAATATATGGCTGATAAATCTCTATTAAATGATTATTTTTTTATTCCTAATACCTCATATATCCACTACAATTTTCATACATTTGCATAGCCTCAAACACGAAATCTTTATAATCGTATATATTACTATCTCTCCCATCAATTCACGCTTCGTAGCTGTATGGCTCATCGTAAATTGTAAACTTATAAGCCATCTCAAGAATACATTCATTACCAACGTGGGCGATTCAGAGACTTTTGACAGCTTCGATAACAAACGCATTTTACTAAAATACATTAAATGTAACCGGTGCAAATGGGATAATACATCACCAAATACAATTCTGTGGAGTAACTGAAAAATGGAAATTGCATAATCAGTGTATTGGCAACCAGGAGTATTAAAAAGATAAAAATTTCGAATAAAAGAGAGTTGCGTCAAAATATAAACGAGTCATTTTTCATATAGTTGTTCTATATGTATATATATATATATATATATATCTTTACTTAGCGTGCGAGAAACTGCGTTGTTCTGTTGAATTGTTTTCTTCTACTTATTACTTACGTTATGATTGTTATTATTTTCCATGTCTAGATTAAAATTTAATGGTAAACTGTTACGAAAATAACGCGGAATTTCATTAACAAAGGAATGGTATATGCAAGCATTAAAAATCATATAATGATAATAGATAATATAATTAACTGGATTATAACTATACATATCATGTAATACTAGTACATTTAACAACAATTATAAGCAATCCAACATAAAAATCTCTCAAACAGTATAAAGGTAAATAAATAACTAACATTGGCAACACAAGATGGATAAACATACCTGCACGTTAATTAATGAGAAATAAACTGCACACAGTGGATTAAAAAGTCAACCCGCCCGAGTAGAAAATCAGTAATTTTTTTGTAGATTGACCATAAAAACGGAATCTAAAAGCGATATAAAGGATATCGGAGTATCACCTATTACATTTTAATTGAAATTCATGGTAAATTTCCATGAAAACAGCTTAAAAATCGCATAACGGAAAATTCCGCAATAAGGTATGATTTGGGGATTTTCCATTACATGTGACAAGAATGTACAGGCGAAAACATAGGCATTAATCGGCCAGAGAAGCAGTAAAGTCAACGAATAAACACTACAAAGTTTGAAAGACGTGCACATTAGCAAAACCTTATTAATAAAATGTATCACAGCTGAATTCCACTAATTAACTCCTGACAAAGTTGCCCAAAATGTATGGCGTCACCCGAAAGTCTCCTCAGTTGTACGCCATTTTCGCCGGGATTCTGGTAAATGAGCATCTCCGCCTCGACGTGGGCATTGTTCAACAGGAAGCTGTTATCTGAGTACTGATAGGTCAGTTCACCGCGTCGCCGATCTAACACATCCTTCAACTCCGACAAAATGTCATCGATATCACGATGAGCCGGTAGAGCGAATAGTACAGAATTCGAAATGTCACTCGGGTAATTTTCCGCTAGCGTAATTGGGAATATTCCACTATAGAGTTCATTTTGATCGAGTTTATCTTGTATATCACTAGCGTCTGCAATATCCATGAGTGGGATGTTGTGGTGTAAACTACCTGGACTTCCACTGGTGTGATCGGACATTTCCATGTCAGTGCCAGTGTAAACATGTCCGTACTGACCCTGAGGCATGTACCAGTGATCCGAGGACGGCGACTGGTCCTGTTGATTATACAACGGAAAGAAAACAGATTCTTCATGTGGATTTGAGCTTTGGATTTGGCTTGAGAAAAGCGATTCCTGTTCCTGAGATTTTGGAAAAGATGACGCGACGACGTGAGGTAGAAATTTCGTGGAATTCGGAGAAAACGACAAATTACGAGATACGGGATTTTCATTGGCTACTGTACAGACATTACGAATACAGCCGTTCGTATCGGTTATGCTTATATGTGGATATTTCGTGTGATACAACTGACACGGGTCCGACGTCGACAACAAATGAAACAGCCGTAAGTCCCGTTCCGAATCGATAACTGCCTCGTTTTGGTCACTGATATCGTCTTCTTGTATCATACCCAAGTTTTGGAATGTCGGCGAGGTCAACGTCGGGTTGATGGCGTGCTGACCCATCGGATACTGACTCATTAAGTGGGGATTTTGGTAGAGACAAGGGTCGATGTTGGATGTGGGCAGGAATGCCGGGTGGTTCTGTGGTGTCTGCTGCGTGTGTTGGAGCTGGAGACGTTGGAGATGTTGGTGAAGTTGGTGATCCGACGACGGTGAATTCTGCGGCGGAGAACTCATCAGCATCGGGGGAGAAGGGGGTGGGGCGAAGTGGATTGGAGCATTCTGGAAATAAAATGTCGTAAAATAAGTCTACTGAAACCTGATTAGTCCTGCAATATTTTAATATCCTATGGCTTTTGTCATGGACAGATTGAACAAATCTGATATCATTTGATGATAATGTAACTCTCCAATATCTATCTCTTTCATGTCAATAGAAGTCTGCTAAGTATCTTTCATGCAACAGAACTATCCAAATTCTATGTCTTTCGATGCCAACTGAACTCTCTCAAGTCTGTAACCTAAGGCATAAAAAGTTACCAAAGCCAAAGGCTTGTGGGAGAAAAGACACAAGCAGCAATATGTTTTATTTAACGTTAGCTTTTCATCATTATCAATCATTATTGATCTATTTATATTTAAATCTTCATAATTCAAAGTAGTCATGACCGTAAGTATGTGTATATTGTACAAGTTTATACAAGTGTAAAACCACCACTATGTACTATTGCTGTACTCCCCAAATTGCGCGTAACTTCATTCATTTATGTTTTTAGCTAGTAACATTGTAAAGTGTCGTCGACATCATCGTGTCATTATTGACCAAGGGATAATTCGGCACTCTAAATAAAGCTTTATTATTACTATTATTATTATTATGTTTCCTATCTCTATGCATGTGTTCTATATTTCATTAGATAACAGTGCTAGGCTAATCAGAGTAATAATTAGACTTATATTAGAAAATATAACTATTCGGATTACTAGTAGATAATTACACATGAATAAATGTTGTTGCTAGTGGGGCAGGATTTTTTCATGTGTTGTTACCGTTAACGGTTATTAACGCTGGCTATTCTCATTACAATCACTAGATTGTACTACACAATATTAGCCTTGTTTGCAGAGAGTATGGAACCATTTAATAACAAATTGTAGATCTTTAGAAGGAGAAATTGCGTTGTGTGGGGGTTCCGCTGTTGGTACTCGTCTAGCAAGTACAAAGCAATGGCTGCTATTGTATTGTTTACTTAGTTAGTTCATCATTTCACTACCAGCCAGTACCATCGGGCAAAAAGGTCACTGATTTAGTCACATCCACATTAATCTTATTGATAGTAAGTCACTTATTGTGAACGTGTTATTAATGCAACAAGTAGACAATAGACAAACGCACGGTCACTGAGAGTAACTTCGAATTATTAGTATAGAGTAGTTTGTAGATACCTAAAGAAACAGTCCAGACCAAGATAGAAAAAACTATCTGGACAATTCACTATCAGTATATAACAGCTCAGCTGCAATCCAGTTGGAGACTCCCTAACCTTATTTAGGTTTATTTATCAATAGTTGACTAATGTTGACTAAATGTCTAATATGTCTGATACAACTAATCTACCGTTGAGCGTATGGTTGAGTCGGTACGCGTTGATGTAGAGGTGGAGATGGATTGTGCCCTTGTTGGTCCGATATTTGAGGTGTTCACGGTATCGCAATTTTCGGTAGACTGATGATAGAGTTCGATCAGGTCGGAGCTAATGCCCATATTGTAAAACGGTCCCTGCTTGTCAGCCATTAATGTTTCTGGTGTGTCGTACTGGATGACCATGCCATTGTCCAGTACCATGACCCTGCAGCAGTACTCGACACTGTAGGGGTGGGGGTAGAGTGAAACCTAGGGGTAAGGCGTGGTGTAGAGTGAAACTTTAAACTTAGCGTTGAGGGGTGGGGGGTGGAGTGCGCATATAAAATCACACTAATGAGGTAAAGCAAGTATTATTAGTTAGTTGGCAATAGGCTGATTGCCAAAGTATTCACTGTATAAGCCAAATTTGTCCCATTACAAAGTTGGTGTCTGTTAACAGAACAAAGGTATCAGCCGAAATGAAACACTATGGGGTTTAACGTGCTATTTTATTGAACAATCCCACGTGTCATTCTGGCTAGACAAGGGATCAAAGTAAAATGTTCTAGATTTCAATTACAACGATCAAACTACTACCCCGCTGCCCCCTGGAGCCACCATACCAGTAATAATGGCCTACATCCCAGATTAACCCCAATCCATTACTATTTACTCACAAAACTTGTCATGGTCAAGGACAGTGTTGACTGAATTACAGGTAGTCAAGTATGGCGTTAACTTGAACCACAGGTAAAGGACGATGTTAACTGAACTCAAAGGTGCTCAAGTGCGGTCTTAACCAAACTCACTTGTAGTCAGGGACAGCATTAACAGGACCAACTGGTAGTCAAGGATGGCATTAACTTGATACACAAGTAGTCAAAGACGGTGTTAACAGAACTCACTTGTCGTACTCATGGATGTTACGAAGACGCTGGGTAATAGTGAGGATGGTGCAGTGCGAGAACTCTGATTTAATCGTTTCCTGGATTAGTGCCTCGGTTTCCATGTCGACGGCTGCAGTGGCTTCATCGAGAATTAAGATCTTGGTTTTGCGTAGAAGACTCCTGGCGAGGCAGATGAGCTGCTTCTGGCCAACGCTGTGAAGGATGAATGAAAGAAAAAAAGTGGGAATATAGTGAAACACGATTAACCCTTAAAGTGCTAGTCCCTACTTTAGTTTTGCTAAATACATGTTTTAGTAGAAAATCAGCACTGTAAGGGTTAAAGGGTTACATGATTAACTGGGACGATCAGTAGCTAATGGACCTATCCAGTACACCCGCCTTCTGACCCAGTTCTGCTACTTTGGTCATAACAATGCCACGTGCTAATAAATAGGAAAGTATTGTATCAAATTTATGCTAGGTTTACGAGTTACACCTATTCTGCCATATAAGCAAACTTGACATAACTTCATTTACAATAGGTGAAAGGAAATTTATTACATCTCATACATACACCTCACAATGCCCCCCCCCCCTATCTTAAGGTGCCTGTACACTATCTAATTATTACATGCAATTTCTTCAAAAACGGCGTATGTTCGAAAACAACATTGCTAATAATTATTTGGCTCAAATATGCCAATTGCTGGGTTGATGCAAGTTCCATCCTTCATATATCTGTGAGTACACATGGCAACCTTCGACCAATGAAAGACAATGATGCTCGTCTTGTATTGTCAATGACTTCCAGTTTCGTTTTATGAATCACCAATGATTCGCTTGTCATCCTTCATATATCTGAGTACACATGACAACCTTTGACCCATGAGAGATGATGATGCTCGTCTTGTATTGTCAATGACTTCCAGTTTCGTTTCATAAATCGCATGTCATTCTCCAGCTATTACCACAGATTATTTTTGAATTTGCATGAAAATGAAACTTTTTGGCCAAAAGAGAATCAGGTTTTTTCCTAAATTAATCAGATGACTGGCTAACTTAAACAGTTCTCTTTGATTTACTACAGGATTCACTTGAGTGAATGTGTATTTTAAAATAAAACATAAATAGCAACGCAGAATTTTTTGTGTTATCTCGATCTGCCACGTGACTTCAAGATGGCGTATGTTTCCAACGTTGATAGCACACTGCAATCAGGATGCAGTATGGAATATCTTGCAAGGAGATTTAACGCATGGCTTACAATAGTGCGTGCAATTTTTATAGTGTAGAGACACCTTTACCAGCAACACTCACCTGAAACAGCCACCTTTCCCACTGCATTCATACTCAAGACAATTGGGTAAAGACTTCACAAATGACGTCATGTGAGTCTGTTCCAGCACCCGCCAGATTTCGGCATTGCTATATTTTTTCATTGGATCTAAATTCATGCGAAGAGTCCGAGAGAACAACACTGGGTCCTAACAAAAAATTTACCACTTCATAGTGAGCAGGTAAATTTAAATTTATATAATAATGACTCCTGTTATGAAATATTAAGGATCAATAGTGTCAAAAATTAGTTACCTCTCTATGAGCCAAAACTGGAAAGATGGAAGTACATTGTAACACAATTTAAACCATTAACGTATATTTGAAAAATATGTCTTTAAATGAAGAAATATATATTTTCGCTGAATTTATTCTCTGAAGAACAAAAAATAATCTTGAAACATAATTTTTAATAATAGGGTGTCCCAAAACAAATTTTAGACATCTTTAATGGGACACCCTCATAGTTATGGTCTCTATGTCGCTTACCTCCCCGCTATTTCGTCATCTCATTGTAAATAACCATTGACCTTTCATGGGCTTAGTGGAGTGTGCGACATATGTAGCTGGTATTATGTACACATTTGGAACCAGTGGCGTGAAAGGAAAACGGTCAATTTTCTGCCCAGACTCGGGTTTGCAGACAAATGCACAGAAAAAAAACCTATAACTCTGATGAGACTCGAACACACGACCTTCAGATAACTGGCCTGGTGCTCTACAAACTGAGCTACAGGGGCAAGCTTTCTCCTGTGTGAGGTTATTTGGTGACCGTGAGTTCGAGTCATCAGAGGTATGGGTTTTTTCTGTGCATTTCTCTCCAGTAATTTTATTGAGAAATTTTTGGGGCTGAAATTACCTCCTCTTGGCCTGATGACGATATGCTTAACAAATGTAAGAAACCAACCCTAGGAAGATGGATATATGACAAATGGCAAAGCTCTACGATAAATGGTTTTTGAGAACAACATATTTTAAGAAAATGTTAACATCGGAGGGACGGACGGATGATGGACGAAGCCAGATCAGAAAAGCGCACCGAGCATAAAAGGGGAGCTGAAAAGAAACAAATCATTCTATCAGTCTCTTATTAAAATTAAAGGTTTTGTACAGCATTATCAAGTTAACCGATGCTGCAATCTATATTTTCCATCAGCAAAATATAAACTAAATTTTTGCTAATGCACAATAATGTGCATTAGAACCATTACACAGTTTTTCTTGTTGCCATGGTATAAGCCACTTTTAACATACAGAGAATAGTGATCACAGTTTGAAAAACAGTTTGACAAACTTAGAAAAGAGTTGGCCAGAGAAGCCATAAAAGAAGTTATTTATATGAACAAAAATAAAAGCCACCCTGCAAACAGTAGATGGTACTATTGTTGAACTTAAAATATGGAATATCGGAGATAGAAACACCTCATGTACCTGAGATAAAATGAAGAGTTTAGCCCTCAGTTGATGTAGCCCCATGTCGGCAATGTCCTTGCTGTCAATTTTGATGGATCCACCGGCAGCTTCGATGATACGAAACAAAGCTAGCACCATTGTTGTCTTTCCGGCACCAGAACGGCCCACAATCGCGATCTATCAAATACAATCTTGCTATAGTGGTACGATATATCAGCTGGCTGCAGAAATACTCGGTCATACAGGGGCAGAGGGAGGGGGTGAGAGGGACAGGGTAAGGGAGGGGGAGAAAGTTGTTTAGCCTGATATTACTACTTCTACAGAGAAATATATTATCTTATAAGTTATAGTTATAATATGAAGAGTATCCACTGACCTGATTTAATACATTAATTCATTCACTTCTAAACACAAGCACCATCACCACATATAAATAATTTTGCATGCTGTACAATTTGTAGTCTACATTCTATAACTTTATACTATCAGCATACAATAATTTAATGCTATACAGTGTTATTCTAGTTACCCTGAATACTAGATCATCCTAGAATTGTCTAGAAGTCTATTTTTAACAACATGCAACATAATGCTTGACCATATAGAATCCCATATTTCGTGTGCCCTGTTTAGCTGGTGTACAACCTGTGGCAATTTTCAATCAATTTGTGCCTCAAAACCATCAACTTGGTATCGTTTATATAAGACGCATCCAATGAAGAGCGGTGCAATAAGACATTACTTTATTAGATGTATGTTGATTCAATGTGCCGATCATATTAAAACTCCGAAAACACTTCTTGATACCAAGAAAATATTGTCTAACAGAAATACTGAACAAAATGATAAAGGTTAATGAAACCCTTGTGTTTCATTAAACCCGGTGTTTAAAAGGATACGTCTAATACACACGTGTCTCTATGGAATGCGTCTCATCGAAACTAAATCATTTATAAGGTCTGGATATCCATGACAATGTGTTTATGGATGTCTTCACTCTGTGCAGCAATGCTACACTGTTACTAATTGAGATGGCTCCATTTTTACCGCTCTGTAAGAAGTTCCTGTACCCCTTTTATATGCAATTCTTAAATTTCTGTTAAGGTGTACACTGCATGAAAACGGACTAGTTTTTTCACCATCGGTTCTAATTTGCTAAAGATGCATTATTTCTAACAAAGAAACAACCCACACAGCTATTTGTCTAAATACTTAGTAAAGAAAGGTAATTATCGGTAAAGGAAATCCTACCTTTTCCCTTGGGCCAATGGCCACACTGACTCCTTTCAGTGCAAGGTCAAGGTCAGGCCTGTAGCGGCATGTATACTGGTCGAACACAATCTGACCATTGCTGGGCCAATCAGTGGGCGGCCCGTTACTTGTGGACCATTCAGCCTAGGTTGTAGATAAAAGATAAAACACAAAGCCTATGTAAAATACATTACTGTGAAACACCCAACAGATAAAAGGATGAGGGTTAAATAAAAGTTTTCTGATAAAGAAATCAGAAGGGTTAACTGTTGCAGCAACGCTATCGACTTCTATATATATGTTGTGTTTTATAGATGCTGCTTCGTGAATAATAGAGAGGGAGGGAAAGGGAGGGACGAGAGAGGGAGGGAAAGGGAGGGACGAGAGAGGGAGGGACGAGAGAGGGAGGGGCGAGAGAGGGAGGGAAAGGGAGGGAC
>WURV02207376.1:0-11253 GCA_011762755.2 Epimenia babai
AACCATATATACAATACACATTTATGTTGCTTGAATCACGAGCAAATTTGAACTGCCTATGCTGGATCATAAAATGTAACGAGAGGAGGGTACGATTTCTAGTAATATATGAATTATGACAACAGAATATACAATACACTTTGAACTAATATCATAAACTTATTAGTTCAGTCCTTCATATTACAAAAAATCCCTCAATTAACATACATATCTCGATATTCTCACGACGCTGCTATGACCAAGATCTTTTTTAGAAATAAAGGGGATTGACATTGAAATGCGAATTCGACAAAGATGAGATAGAATTCTATGGCATGGTCTTCACAAAATACGGTATGAAACAAAGACGGTATGAAACTGTACAAAGAGATAGTCAACGCTTTAGTTGCCATGTCTGAACAAACGATGGTGGAAGGAGTTCGCAGTTTACTCGGAATGACTAGGAATGTCCCGCTTCATACCCAGTTACTCAACAATCATGACTCCCCTGTGGAAACTCACACAAAAGGGCACAAAGTCCAAATGGGAGCATGGAGAAAAGTAAGCATGAATCAAAACTTCAGATGTGTCTTGTATATATCCAATGATGGCATACTATGATGTCAACAAATATGTTGAAATTACGACAGATGCCTCTCTCGATGGCTTAGGAACTATACTTGCTTGGAAAGATCACAGAGGCAATACAAAAATTGTAGCATATGGAAGCCGGTCCTTGACTGAAACAGAAAAAGTATGCCCAAATAGAACGAGAAGCATTGGTGATAGTGTGCGCCTGCAAATACTTCCATATATACACATACGATGGAACTACTAGGGTGTACACTGAACATAAACCCCTCATATCGATGTTCACTAACCCCAATATCAAGCTACCAATGAGGATTGAACGATGGATGTTGAGATTAGGGGAGAACGTGGTGAGTTCAGGTAAGTTCATCCACCCCCAATTTCCCAGAAACAAGGCAGTGAATGATCATGTGACTAGATCCAGCTAATGAAATGCCAGATCTTAGAAACTGTCTGCTTCACTTTCTGTCATTGTCACCAAATATTAATGAGAAGAATAGCATTTTACAAAAAGTTCATAGAAAAGTAAAATCCTGAAAATTTGCTAAGTTTTGCATAAAAACTTTTATGTCATAGTTAGGGCCAATGAGTAAGGTACTGTTTGAACAATATTCACTAGGGTGTTGGCCCATGTCAATAGTTTACTGGGTTGGTATTTCAATATCCAACATTTTCACAAAAATTCTAAAATCGTGTACTTGGGGGAAATTGAGCAAAATGCTTGGGTACAGTTGATCAGCGGCTTAACTTTCCCCAATTGTGATTTTGAGTATATTACTATATAATAACAGAATACTCAGTAGTGGATGGATAGATGATTAGATGGGTGAATGTGTGGGTGGATGGGTGGGTCAGCAGAGGATGCTGGTCAGTGGAATGTATTAATAGGTCAATTTTGTTTTAGCAATAATTGGTGAGGATAATTTTGGCCTATAGACTATTTTGATATTTTAAGATGAAGGTCATGTTACTATCTGGATGTCTCTCTACTATAGTATCCGGGTAACCATTGTAGTTCTTGATAATTTACTTATTTTTTTATTTCAAAGAATGCCTCGCACATACAAACGTGTCACTGAGTGTGCCAAGACACCGGATGACATTATGATTCAAGCTGAAAGTGATGTTGCCGGTGGAAACTCTGTTCGGTAAACTGCTGCTAAATATAACATGGACCGTATGATGACACTGAAGCGATATATCGAGAAAAGAAAGGGCCATGTTCCACAGGCTACAGCTCTACTGGCAACAGCCATATGATATTTAGTAGTGACATTGAAGCGGAATTATCACACCACATAAAAAATCCTGCAGATGCATATCATGGCCTTACCCCCAAAAAATGTATGAAACTATCATACGAGTATACTAAACTCAACAATGTGAATATTCCTCCTTCTTGGGAGAGAGACAGAAATGCCGGTTATGAGTGGTTCCAAGCATTTAGGAAACGCCACTATCTCTCATGCCGCACTCCCGAAGCCACTTCACTCGGGAAAGCGACGGCGTTTAACAGGCACAGTCAATGAATTTTTTGATAATCTCTCTACTGTCATGTACAAGTATAAATTCTCAGCGGATTCGATATATAACTTAGTTGAATCTGGATTTACCATTGTACAAAACCCTAATCAAATTGTAGCAGAGATGGGAAAGAAGCAAATGGGAGCAATAGTGTCAGGCGAAAGAGGAACTTTAGTGACGGTGGTCTGTGCTGTAAGCGCCTCGGGTGGAACGATACCACTCTTTTTATATTTCCGCGTGTCTGTTATAGCGAACACTTTGTTAGAGATGGACCCGTCGGATCAGTGGGATGCGGAACTTAGAGTGGGTGGATAAATGAGGAAAAATTCCTCGTCTACATGGACCATTTTATCCAGTCATCTCGTGCGACAAAAGAACGACCTATATTGCTCATCATGGATAACTATGAATCCCATATCTCCCTATCCGTCGTCGAGAAAGTCCGAGAGAACGGAGTTGTAATCGTGACCCTGCCGCCGCACACGTCACATCGCTTTCAACCCCTAGACAAGAGCATCTATGGACCAATGAAGATGTTCAGCCATGGACGCGTGGATGAGAACCAACCTTGAAAAAACTGTGAGCATTTACAACATTCCAGAACTGGTCCGCAGTGCTTTCCAAAATGCTATGACACCACGGAACATTCTGTCTGGATATAGTTCCACGGCTATCTAACCCTACAATCGAGACACGTTTACCGATTCTGAGATTGCTGCTTCTGATGTAACTAATCGAGAATTCACAGACACGGTTTCTCATATGAAACACCTGCACTAAACACCATTGAACCTAATCTGCAAGCACCAAATTGTGATCGTACAACTGCAGAATGCCAGCCAGTCAAATCAAGCAGACAGGCAAAGTACAACAAATCAACCACAGTTTCAGTCTGCTGTAACGACGACGTAACACCAAGAAAGTCAGTGGTGGAAGAAGGAGCCGCCAATCACTTAAGATGGCTTTGTGCTAAAAGGAAATAAGTTAGCCTTACCGACTACTCCACAAGCTAGAGCCATCAATATAGCTCATGGTCAGCAGGGAGAAGTCAAACAAAATCTCTCTTGAAAACTAAAGTGTGGTTTCCAGGGATAGATGCTATGGTGAATAAAATAAGAGGTTGTTCCAAGCCAACAATAACTTCAAAGAACCCAGGAAACCGATTAAAATGACCGAACTAACAGATTGACCGTGGTCTCATTTAGCCATGGATTTCTTCGGCCCACTACCGTCTGGACAATATATCATGGTCATCATAGATGAATACAGTCGGTTTCTGAAGGTGGAAATATGCAATGGGGGACCGGAGAGTGTGGGGAAATCTATTATATCCCTTGAATTCATCTGCTCAAGTCGGTCCAAAAATGGCTGAAGCGTAGAATGTTCATTGTTAAAATAGAGATATTTTCGGCTATTGGGAGACAAATTCTAGCAGTAATATCGGTGATATGACAGTTCCAGAATTAAGAGAGGAATTAGGAAAATTGGGTGGCATGAAAACTGGCAGAAAAAAAGAATTAGTAGAGCGGTAAGATTAAAATTAAATCGTTTGCAGGCAGTTGAAAAGTGGGCGTGGCACTTATTCAATTGAAATTTAATTCATAAATTGCAGAGAAATTGGAATACTTTCATATCCACACTTGCTTTTTTAAATTTATACCCCTTATTATGCTAACCGATAACATCATTAAGTGTCGTTGTGGCCACATTTTATCATAAACTCCACTATCACTAAACCACTGTAAAGTGGTTCTGATTCTGATTCATGCAGTGCAGACCTTGCGTAGCGAGTATTATCGCACTTTGTGAAAAAAGATTACGTGTACTAGCCAGTTTACAGCCCACTTCAATGGAACCATGGATATATTTTCTTGCAGGTTGGAGTTTTATCGAAGGAACAAATTATCTTGTCAAACTGTTGTATCTGCAGATGAAAATAATATCGTAACACCTGAAAATAGTAGATATCGAGACATCAACGGTTCCAAAGTTTGGAAAATGTTCAAAATTATCTGTAAACTTTGGAAAAAATCGAGTACAAAACTCATAGTTTGTACAAAGGTGGTCATGTTGAATAAGTAAAATTATGTAAATGCGATGAAAAATTGTACATCCAATCAAAATGCAAGGCAGAAATGTCTAAAAATGTTTCGTATGCTATCGATATAGTAATGGAGGACAGTGGCACCATTTTGGAATGCCAGTGTGAGTATGTAGCCGGAATGGGTCCCTACGCCCACTGTATACACGTTATTACCATCTTGTTGGGTTGCACATATTTCCAGACAACCAAGGAATTTAAGACCGCACTAACATGTACACAGCAATTACAAACATTCTATAAGACCAAAGAAAAAATTTGCGGTAGCCCTGAGAAGGCAGGTGATCTGAGCTTGCCAGGTACTGATATCACTTTCGATACGAACTATGACCCAAGACCATCAGACTGCATCAACAATCCCAACTATAAATGTCACTTTCGCAATGCATGCCTATCATTTTCAGGCATAAGTTCTATGCCAATATCTTAGATATTTGAACCTTCAAACATGATTGCATTTAACAGCGATCATGATTAAGAGAAACTCCGGCTGAGTCTTTTGGAACAAATAAATGTTTCCAAAATAACGAGTTCAACAAGTGCAATACCATTGTTGGACAAGATAGTATCTTCTACAGGTACCCCAGATAAGATAAAAATGTATAACGGCCCACCATTCCAAAGTGAAGCATTCAGGACATACACAAAGACTATGGGAATAATCACCAGAGGGTGACGCCGTACTGGCCGGAAGCAAATGGATGTGCTGAATCTTATATGAAAAATCTTAGGAAAATTTGACTGCACCAATGGAACAAAAGAACTGGAAACAAGAAATGTATGGGTTCTTGAGAAGCTATCAAACATCACCACATTCCACAACGGGTTTCACGCCAGCTACGATCTAGAACGGCTACGCAATGAAATCTAAACTTCCAGAAATAGCAAAAAAACCACTGATAAAGAATCCCGAAAGGACAAACATGTGAAAGAATCAAAATTATTGCCGACAGGAGAAAGATCAAAGCAAAATTCGCATCAGCGATAATGTCATGATAAAGAATGTAACCATTTCAGGGAAATTTATCCCCCATTATGAACTGAAACCATCATCTAATGACAGGAAGGAAAGGCTTAGTGTAGGAAATAACTATTATGGCATCTGTATGCGATTTTCAGGAGTTATTATTCCCATTAGTGTCACAAAATTGAAAAATAAGACAGTAAATTGGGCGCGTAGTAATACATTGCATCACGGCATAATACAAAAATGCGCCTTATGTCGCTAACCACATTGTCTCGACTGATAATCTTCAGTCTCTCTTCTCTCTCTAACAGAAATATATACGGACTTGGTGCGTTTAATGCAGCATTACAGTCGTTTCCTCTGTCAAGAAGGTGTCCAGCCACGAGGTAAAATATTACTAGCGACTAAAACTAAAAGTATGTAAATTAATATAGTGTATAAAAACATTAACTTAATATAACATTTTTCCTGGGGACCCCTTAGTCACAATTATGTATTCCCCCAAATATAAGACAACTTTTAACATAGAAATTGGCATTCTAAAGTATGGAGGTCGTCATATAATCGAATTCGTCCTATACACAGACATTACAATTCAATGGCTTAGATTTTGTGCTAAATCGTCAAAAATGAAAGGTAGGATATTGAATTTTGAAAACTATTTTAGAGGAACGTATATGTAACAATTTTAATCAGTCAGTTTTATATGTAAAAATCTATCAGAAGCATAATGATCATAATTGAATGGAATGTAGGGGCGATCTTAGTGGTAGGCTCCATTATTGATATACTTTTGACAACTTGAAAATTTGAAATGGAGCAATCCTTTACATCGTATAAAATAAAAAATGCAGTAAAATCACTTTAAAAAATTGGAAAAGTCCTGGAATACGCAATATAAACACAAAAGTGATTGAATACGGGCCATTTGTCCATGAACCGTTGAGAAAGATGTTTTAATGACTGATGGGACTGATCAGAGATATAGGTTATTTTCTGTAAGTTTCTCTCTCCTTCGAGATATTGGTATAGCCTTTGACACTATTAAAAGAAACATGCTTGAAGTATTTTCAAAAATTAGTGGGAAAACAAAAGTTGGAACAATACTTTTGCCGGCGGAATATTTTCTATACAATTCTAAACCATGGACATTAACAAAAACTTTGAAATAATGGTCGCGGTGGTGGTGAAATTTTAAAAATTTTAATATGAACTACAGAAGAACAAATATACAATCAATGTGTCTATCAAATACCAGGGTCAAGTGATGAAGTGAGAAATATGTGGTTCTAAAATGCACTAACATTATTTTTCATTTTCAAGACTAAGTTTATTAGCAAATACGAAGAATTGTAATTACCTCGTGTGACGTTATTTAATTATAAAAAGTAAAATATAATAATTTCTTGCAATTGAGTGATATGATCAAATGTAAATCATAATAACTTGCTGTTTTTATTGTCATCATTTCGCTCTATCTCATTTAGGATTATTTCCAATAATGGAGGAGTAACACCCAACAAATTTCACCTTGGTTATTCTCCTTTTTCTCAAGTGATATAAATGTAACTACTGTATCATATGATCATGTATATATTACTGCTTGGATATATATTACAGTAAGCTAATTAGTAATTACACTGTATACTTGCACCATGTGAGAATAAATTAAAACTATTGTTATTTCAACTGCGAAAGAGCCTTGTCCATATAATGGGAGAAAAGAAGAGATGAGTTAGAACTAACATGTGAGATAAATTTTCATAATTTATAGTGATGATTGAACTGCTGCATTCAATAAATAAGCCACTGATGAGTGTAGTTTATGTCTGACAAATTGGTGGGCAAGGAAATTTACGAGCGGCTTGTTACAGACTGTTTTAGAGCTGCCTTCTGCAATGACTTGTAAATGACTTGGTAAGGTAAAGGTGAGCAAGAGGATATTAAGTGCGTTTTATGCAGGTCAAACCGAGTCAGTGTGAGATTCTGTCATTTTATAGCAACATCAGCAATGAGTGCAAAATGATCCGAGGGATAGTTCCACGAAGGCAACCCACCAATGCCAACCTCTTGTTCGGTTGGTATTGACAGGAGTGCAGTGACTTCAGTGCTATCACCTGCCAACCATATGTAATCTATCGTATGCTGAGCCTTTCCAGACGCACGGGTCTTCCATGAAGTGTACTTCGGCTCTGAACCACCCAAGCCCAGTTTTGTGTATGCGCTCGTAAAGTTAAGGTCACTTGATTTGATAAACTTATAAACATCTTCTGTTGGTTCCGCATTAAAGTCTCCACACATAATAACATTCCGGGAGGTGCTCATGTGTTGTTTAAGATGTCTGACAATAAACTGGCCTTGCTTCAAACGTATTTCGGACATGTCTTCCTTAGCTTTTAGATGTGTGACTAAGACACTGAATGTCACGGATGATGTATTAGAGTCAGTTGTTTTGAATGTTTTGAGAATAGCTACTTGGTTGGATATTGTATTATCCACCTCTAAATTTAAATTCACCTGTGATATAACATTAAAACGACTTGCTTTGTGAAATATGGCGCAACCATCTGGGCCAATATTGTGAGAAGACTGTAAACATGGTGAATTGGGTTTCGGAAAAAAATGACCAGTGTATCCCAAAGGTGACAAAATTTTCTTCAGAAATGGGAACATGTCAACTTCCTCGAGACAAAGAATGTCAGGATTGTGTGCAACAAGTTCATTTATAATTTTCTTACTTCGTACACTCCACTCCAGCGCCTCCATAGGACAGGTAATAAAGTTATCTTGGGACAATCCTGAAACATAACAAAGAAACTATGAAATTGGCCTAAAAATGTAGGGAGATATCAGTAGGGTCTCAAAATACTCATTCCGATATTAAAATCTAAGGTGAAACGGGTCTCAAAATACTCATTCCGATATTAAAATCTAAGGTGAAACAGGTCTCAAAATACTCATTCGTGTATTAAAACAAAGAAGGACATACGGGCTTCAAAACACTCATAAAGACATTAAAACAAAAAGGCTAAAGAAAATAGGCCTCCAAACGGTCGTATATTAAGACAAGAGGCTAAACAGGCATGAAAACACTCATTTGGATATTAAAACAAAAGGCCCAATGGACCTTGAAACACTAATTTAGATAGTAAAACCATAAAGGCCATATGCCTGAAAATACTAACATAGATATTCAAACAAAGGCTGGAGAGGCCAGAAAAACATTTCTGGAACATTAAATACATCAAAAAATAGTACTAAATGGTGTAGCATATAGAATAAATAAAAAATTGACCAAATAATAAATGAGAATAAATAAACTACCAGTGTATTAAAATGAAAAAAATGATGTCCTCAAAGATCACACATTAGGAACTTAGATGAAAATCTCACAACAGTTTACATCACACCTTTTAATTGGATATTATTATTGGATAAAAAATAGTAGCTATGCTGTAAGCTTTGATTTAATATGGACATGGTGATGCAGGGATATACATAAAATCTAAACATTACGTAAAACTAAAGCAATTTTAACTTTGAAAGGAATTAATCAACTCGCATAATTTGAGGTCGATGCAATTCCAAAAGTTTAAGTAAAATGTTGAGAGGTACTAATATGAACAATATTAAGAAGAGTGTATTAGTAAGTAGTACCAACCTTGAGCAAGGAGATTCCACTGAAGAACACGAATGATATGTTTTTGAGATGATCTGGCACCCACTGGTACCATATGCCGTTCTAACAACTGAGACTTATGCAGTACAGAATTCATATTCTTTGATATTACATTCTGCAGCCAATGACTAATATACCAGCATATCTGAAAGGTATCAAGTCAAATCAGACACAAACCAACATGGACACAAGTCGAGTCCAATCGGACACGGGTCAGTCAACTCGGACAATATGTGAGGGTCAACTCGGACACTAATACTCGGAATGTTACGAGTAAATGTAGAATTAATGAATGAGGATCAGTTAGCACCAAAAAAAGAAAATTTATAAAAATAGACGAACAAAATACGAGAGAAGGAATAGTAACGACGAATAACCAATTAAATAAAGATAACATGAATCAGAGATCAGTTAACCAACGTATGATCAGTATTTATTAATAAAATAGACATATAACAGCCAATAAAATAGCACGAACAATTATGAATATAGGCCTAAACAATACGACTAAACAGAAAAATGACAGAGAATGTACACAATTTACACAGCGTACTAGATACAGTAGGCCGAGTTGTCAAGCCTGAGTGGTATCTATTTTCAAAGTGAAGCGCACCCGAGGATGGTGGTATTAATGACACCTGTCTATAAACGCTTCAAACCATAATCAATATGCGGTATTATATTTTTGTATGGTGAAATACTATTGTCTGTGGCCAACTTGACCTATGTCTATGTCCTAGTTGACTAGCCCCGTGTCCAACTTGACTCTAGTAATGTCCGACTTGGTTTGTGTCCTACTTAATTGTGATTTATTTAATCATTAACTAAGTATTTGTACCCAGTGCTGTAGCATTACTGAAAAACGACAGAAATAAATTCTTACACGTACAAATCCCAGAATGACGAAAACAACCGAAAATTTTAAAATATACGGAATACTACACCTATATTTTAAAATATTGTACGCCGCTGAATCAACAAATGCATTTTTGGACCTCATCATAAAACTTCCGTTATGTGACCCGCGCAGGCGCTTTATCTCTAACGCGCTTTAGAGATCCTAAAATGTATTTATACTATGCTATATGATCTCTAATGCGCTTAATTGCGCTTAAGTTGTATTACAACTTTCAATTTCAGTTTCCAGTTGAGTTTCACAAGATGCTCTTAAACTTAAAGTACCTAAAGCTGTACAAGTGGTAATGGCATAAATGTCATTAGTATAATGTTGAAAATTACTATTATATCGCATTATCGAGGTATAGTGTAATGAAACTTCGGTATTGCCGCCTACATCAGCCTGAGTGGTTAAATACGTAGTCCCAAAGAATTCATGTTTGATTGAGTTTTGAAGTCCGACATCATTGGGTATTTTGGGTTAACGAATAATCTCAACGTGTCGTGATTGACGACTTTCGTCTGCTTTAAGTTTTACTCCAGCAAATTTCGAAAACAAATTTCACGCATAGTGTATTGACGAACTTTCCGATTAATCCATACGAATATGGGTAGAGCAATTGTTGCCGACGAATCAGTGGAAGCATATATCTCGAGAATTCAAGATGCACGTCGCAAGCGAATGGGTATCATTATTGGCCAGGTAAATAGTAATAATAGTCAGTACAACTAGATTTAACATTTGTTACGAAGTTTTATACCTTTATAAGTCACATACCTCGGGGTATGAAAGCGACTTGAGCTGAAAGTAGAACGGCGAGTGGCGCAGTGAACTATTGCGATCCGCCCGCCGATGTTCCATGACGCTAGGATATATTCTATTAACTATAACCCAAATACCAACCCAGATCTCACTAGTTCACTGCGCCCAGCGGTCCTTCATTGCGCTTAATTAAGGAAAGTATGAAAGATTTATTTGAACAACGGATTGTAGATGACGAATAACTCATTGAAAGAGGCAGTCATTGCAAAGCTTTGCTAAGGGTATCCACTATCCAGACAAGTCGGACATGCACAAAAAACGGCTATAGACCAACTTGGCCACAACTAGAATCAAGTTGGCCATGGGCTAGTCAACTTGGACAGAGTTGAGTCAACTTTGACATTTTTAGAGAGTCATTGGACACATTATGATGCATACATCTGATAACTATGAATGAACAAAGACTAGTTAGCAACGGTATATGGTATATATTATATACTATATACAGTTTATCTCTAATAATTATATAGGTACTTGAAAGAAACTTTCAAACATTCCAAATAAGACAGAAGTAGTACCATTGGAAAGAGGGTATAAAAACAGAAAACGACACCTCAACCATGTCAATAGGTGGAATTGACTTCCTTTGTTCCTACTACCTATCTGCTTGTTATATAAAAAGGTAAAGTACAACATTTATATACCGCAAGTATTAGCCAATAAAGGCCGTCAGATGCGGTTTACAATGAAAT